>PVJI01023813.1:0-22933 GCA_004026765.1 Micronycteris hirsuta
AAAACCTGAAAAAACACTTCGTCCTCACAGGCTCAGATGGTCTTCTGGCTGAATTTGACACCAAACATTTAAAGAAAAAAATAACATCAAACTCACAAAGCTTTTTTCAGAATATAGAGGAAATGGGAATACCTCTTAAATAATTTTTGAGGCAAACTTAATTGTCATGCTTATTCAGAATACCTCTGACAAAGAAGTAATGATATAGAAAATTACGTATCAATTTCCCTTATGAACATAGATACAAATTTTGTTACCCAAATAAAAGCAAACTGAAACAGCAGTATGACACATGGACAGGGTATCATGACCAAGTAGGGTTTCCAGGAATGGAAGGCTGGCTTCCCACTCAAACATCAATCTCTGCAATTCACCACATTAACACTACGACGTTTCAACGAACAACAACAAAAATGGGAATGATCCAATAATCACTGATTATGAAAACTCTCAGCAAACTAGGAATAGAAAAAATCTCTAAATCTGATAAAGTGCATCTACAAACAATCTCAGCACACATCACACTTAATGGTTGAAAGTGTGAGTAGGCAAGCCACAGACTAGAAAACATCCTCAAAACACACAACTGACAATATACTGATACGCAGGATTTAAAAAGCACTCCCACAACTCAATCATAAAAAAAAAACTCCCTCCAAAACAGGCAAAAAACTTAAAAAGATAATTCTGAAAAGAATATATGTACAGCAAAAAGTGCCCGAAAAAGTTCTCAACATCAGTAGTCATCAGGAGAATTAAATTAAAACCACAAGGAGACGCTACTAAAATATGCCAGAATGGCTGAAATTAAGAAGGTTGATGCACTATTGGTGAACACGTGATGCATCCAGAACTCTCAAGTGCCACTGGTGGGAATGCAAAGTGGTATAATCACTTTAGAACAAGCCTGGCAGTTTCTTGTAAGACTCAATAAATACCCACTCTTTGACCCAGAATTTCCAATCCTACGTATTTCTGCACAATAAATACATGTCCATCAAAAGCCATTTTACATATAAGAATATTTATGGCAGATTTATTTATTTATTTATAGCCAGAAACTGGAAATCAATAAAAATGTATAAACAAACGGAGGTATATTAATATTCAATATAATAGAATACAATCCAACAACAAAAAGGAACAAAGTACTGATAAAAAAGCATAGATGAATCTCAAAAATATTATGTTGAGTAAAAGAAGCTTTACACAAAAGAGTACATACAGCGTGATTCCATGTAGAAGACAGGCAAAACTAATAGAAGGGGAAATATACCAGAATAGTGGGTGCCTCCGGGCGGAGGGGCAGGTGCAAGGCTGGGCAGCTTTCTGGGGTGACGGTAGTGCTCTCTACGTTTACAGGGGTTGGGTTACATGGATGGGAGATTTTGTCAAAACTGAAATGGTACATGTAAAATTTATACATTTTAAGTAAATTTTACCAACAAATAGAAAAGAAATATTGAACTTTATAACAGGCATGCTGAATTTTATGTAAAATTTCTAACAAAGAGGAAAAAGGATAAACAAATATTGAACCTTATAGGATGCACACTGAGGTATTTAGGGTGAAATATACTGACATCTACAGATGATTTTGAAATGTGTCAAAAACACAAAGGCGGATTCATGAATGGAGAGATTCATGAATAGATGTGATAAAGCAAGTATAGGGAAATGTTACTGATAAATCTAGGTTTGAGATTTATGGATGCTCACTCAAAATATAAAATGTTCAAAAAATAACACTGCAAGATGCATAGATGGAAGTTCATTATACTCTTTTCTTTGGACAGTGCTTTTGAAATTTTCTGTTATAAAAACAAAAAATTCAAAAAAAACAACGTTCATATTAGAATATCTGGGGACAAAAGAAGTTTCAATGCACTTATAGATAGATACTCAGGTGAAAATATTTGAAAGTATTATGTAGTATTACGTTTAAAAATTGAGGATTGCTGGTAATGTTAATTTTTTATATTCGTTTTTAATCTGGTCATTTAACTCTAGATAACCTCAAGTTTTCTGTTGATTCTCCTGAGTTTTTCTAGATAGACAACTAAATCATCTGGAAATTTTGTTTCTTCCTTTTTTTTTTTACTCTTGACACTTGTCACTGAATTTGTCGGAATTTCCCAGAATAATCATTGTTATAGCAGGTGTCCTTGTCCTGGCCCTGACTCTAGAAGGAAAGGCAGACGAATTTCCCGCCAGTCTGCGGGTAAGGCCTTCTGGGCTGGTAAGGAGCTGCTGTCCCACCACCACCAGGGCACTCCCAGTTAATGCCCCACAGGGCAGGGGCCACAGCAGGCTCCGGCGCAGCTCACGGGCTCCTGCCCACCTTTCTGGTGGGGCCGGCACTGTGCGTACCCATGGTTAAAGCTCCTCATATCTCATCACTACGAGATAGGCTACTGGGTGAAACGCTATGACCTTGAAAATATTTAGAACCCTTCTCTTTCTTAGTTTAATAGCTGAAAATTATGTTGGACAGTTCTTAGTACAACACCATAGATTTATTGCACTTAGAATGGCATTTAGAAAGCTTTCTATTTTTCATCATGGAAAATTACTGTTATGACCAATGAAAAACCAGAGCACCAATTTTCTGTACATTGTAAAAACAAACATGTATAAAAATACATAAAGACACATAGAAACACAAAGTTTTAGTGATGATTATCTTATGGAATATTTTGGTTTTGTCCACCTTCCACCTTTTTTTAGTTTCCTCTTTTCCTTACATAATGAGTTTGTCATACTTCAACACTGAGACAAAAAATATCAAAACTTTATATTGGAACATGAACATAACTCAGTGCTTTAAAAAACTTTAAGAGACAATTTGCACATACATGAACTTAAATTTAAAATAACAACTGATGGCCCTGGCTGGTGTGGCTCAGTGGACTGAGTGCTGGCCTGTGAACCAAAGGGTTGCTGGTTTGATTCCCAGTCAGAGCACATACATGGGTTGTAGGCCAGGTCCCCAGTACAGGGCACGCGAGAGGCAACCACACATTGATGTGTCTCTCCCTCCCTTTCTGTCTAAAAATAAATAAATAAAATCTTTAAAAAAATAACAACTGAGCAATATGTTATAAATGCAAAAAGCTGGCATAAACCGAAGTAGAGGCATATACTAGAAGTACTGGGCACTGAACACCGTTTGTGGAAATTATTCATTTATGATTTACCTTATCTACTTCTGATAAGAATTTTAGGTTGTTTATAAGGTTTGATGATGTCAAAAGAGGGAAAAACTTGTGGCAAAGCTCCTTGGAGAGTCCAGGTGAACTTGGCACACACCAGCCATAGCGCCTTCACGGTGTGCTCTTTTACTGGGTCCCTGTGGATACTGGCAATCCCGAGCACTGCAGAGTTCCACGTCAGGCAATGCTAAATACTGACAACATTCCGAAGGGCGTGATCGTGCTGGGCCCAGGAAACGGACATCGCTTGAACCCACCTACCCACTTCTTCTGATGGAAAGGCTGAAAAGCAATGTCTGAAGAACCCTTTTCTCTCACTGTTGATCTGTAAGCACTCACTGAAAGGAATAACGACTTCAGGTTTCTGGGCTGTTTTCAGGTGTAACAAAAGAAGGAACTGGATGGAGTGTCCTCAACTGCAGAATCACAAAACACAACTGAGGGGCCTCAGTGGCCCTACACTCGGTAGTTAAGGCGCTAGGGCTCAGGCTGTGCTTACTTTGCCAGCCCAAACCCAAAGCTTTGACACAATACCAGTCAAACTTCATCTGGTGTCTAAGACATTTCATCAGGCCTGAATGTGAATTTACCTAATAAAAGCTATGCACTCCCTTTGCAATTTATAGTAGTGCAGATCTCTGGGATGTTAGACTACAGAAGTGAATGTATGACTGAAGAATATATGCCATGTACCTTTACAATTTCTACAGCAAACACCAAATAGATGTTAGCTAAGAAAGTTTACTAAGCAATAGAAATTGGCTTAGAAGACTTTGGGTAAGTCGTTTCACCTCCCTAAGCCTCAGTTTTCTCAGCTATAATTATGAGATAATAATGATAATGGTGGTGATGATAATAATAATGCCTTCCTCATGGGGTTGTTGTGAGGCTTAAATCAAATGCCAATGTGTGGGCTTGAAATCACAGCACAAAGGTGTGCTAGGCTCTGCTTTTCCCCTTGGACATTTCATTTCTCTGTTTAATGAAGAGATCATCTTGAACTAACTTCTACAATGCCAGCCAGTATATTTCAAAACAAGCAGAGAGCAAGCTGAAACCCAGCAATCCTGCAAAACCATTTTAAATTACTGGGCAATAGCCAAGGGACCTGCCACGGCAAATAGAGGAGATGACAGCAGAACCCAGAGGGACTGCTCCTCCACACACAGCTTGAACCTGCAGCCGGGGTAATATGCCTAAAATGAACAGAGGTCAAATAAGTAGCACAATTTGTAAAATGCTAACACGAAAATGGAGAACAAATGTATGGAACAGACTGTCAGAATAGACAGGCTGCACAGCGTTTCCAGATTCTTGCATGGGAAGCTCAGCCATAAAGAGAGTATTGCTTCATCAAAGGAGTCTTTAAAAAGTAAATGCATATGCCTGGCACCTGTATCTAACTAACTACAAGCATTGATCATGAGTTGATAGGACTCTTTTTCTGACCATCCTGTTGTAAAAAATTTAGTTACTTTGGAAAAGCCAACACAACTACCCAGTGGAAGGCTGGCCCACTCATTGTCCCAGGTAAGGACCACAACTAAAACACTGGATAAACTGATGAGTGAGGGCTCCTGTTCTTTGTCAAGATGTTCTGCCTTAATGAAACCACTAGCATCTGTGAATGCAAGAAATGGAATTTCCAGAAATAACCTCATTTTCATTTCACACCTCTTGTAACTCTCAGATCAGAAACCTAGACTCTCCTACGTCTTCCGTACAATTCTTCTGTCAGTAGTTATGACTGAGCCCCTACTTAGGCTACCAGATCATTCTCCTTCAGACAGTGCAGTAAACTGATTAATACATTCAAAAATTCACAGACTGTTAAAGCCGGAAGAACTGTAGAAATTTCATCTGAACCCCTCATTTCCCAGATGAGAAGGGGGGAAAAAAGAAGCACAGAGAGGCCCAGGCACTTGACCAAACTTGCACAGCAGGCTGATTTCTAAATGATTAGCTGACATGGAAATGAGCATTCCAATGGTCTTTTCAATACTCATGGTTTTCAAATAGTTTTAAAAGGATAACTCTTACCTTAAAGTGAAATCTTACACAGAACTCCTATTTCCATAAGTCAGAGATTCCGGCTACAGAAAAGCCATGGGAGGGACTGGCTGACCCCACCTCTCCTTCCTCCTCTTCCCACTTGTCTACCTCCTCCACCCGTCCCCAACTCCGACCTGCACCAAACCTCTGCAGACCACTGGGACTTAGTAGAGCGGAGTGTGAACCCCTGCATGTATCATCGCGAGACTTCCGCTGCTGCCGAAATACCGTGGCTCCTTGTCTGCTCCCTCACTATTGCGCTCTACCTTCTGTGAGCACAGGCTGCACCCTGGGGCCAGAGGCTCCTAGATTCCTGTTCCTCTACCTCCTCTCCTCCTCCTCCCGCGTGTACGCAACTCAACCATTTCTCTGGCGTCTTTTCTCCTTCAGGCCACAGCCGCGGACCACTCTGTGAACGGCTCTAGATGTCTGAGCAAATCTATTTTATTTTAGAATGTATCAAAGCAAAGAAAAACAGATTTTCTGGTTCAGAATGTCACTACTGTTTTATAGTTGGCCCCTTCTTAACTTGGCAGTTTGTGGGAAGAAAAATAAAAACAGGAAATGTTCTTTCCTGGGGTTTTCATCCTTCTGATAGCATTGTGAGTGGACTAGTTCTCCAAGAGCACATTCAAGCCAACACGCATCACCACAGTTAGGCTTTGGGAAAGTTGTGGCATTAAAAAACCAGCTCAAGGCATTCCAACAGAAGCAACAAACAGAAAAAAAATTATTCTCGCTTTCTAACTACCTTTATTTTCACAACCACTACAAGTTCAAAGCCAATCTTTTCCTCCCACCCTATAGAATACACAGGACATAAATACCACTCCCTTTGTTTCCCCTCAGCCCTCAACCAGGAGACCACTGACACTGGAAAGGAAACTTTTTGCCATGTGGGATGGTCCTGTATATTGAAGGACATTTAGCATTCCTGCCCTCACTCACTCAAGGCCAGTAATGCTGCTCCCTAACCATTGTGGCAACCGAAACTGCCTCTACAGTACAGGTGGCACACGCAAGGCCCGTGGGCCGAACCCGGCCCTCCACCTTGTTTCATCCGGCCTGGCACCTGGTTTCTACCCAGCGGCAGCACTGAGCTCCTTGCCCCTAGTTAAGGAGTAGTTACATGTATACAGTCCTAAAAGTACACTCGGCCCTTTGAAGGCAATCGCAAGGTTGGTATGGCCCCCCATGAAAATGAGTTTGACACCCCTGCCCTACATTTTCTAAATACCCGCTAGGAGTGCAGAACCATCTCTCATTGAGATCCAGCCCCTATTCATCACCTCTGATGTTCCCTTCCTTCTTTCCCCAGGCCAGGCCAGGCCAGGGGAACCCCTCTGGCTGTCCCCACAACACCTCTGCACTTCTCTAACACTGTCTAATACAGGGCACTGCGGCGCGATTTGTGCCTGCCCCATTGTTCTCCACCCCCAAATCTGAACACATGAGGTGTGGGAATCACACCCAAACCTTTGTACCTTATTAGGAGCTCCATAAATGTTCACTGAGAAAAGTGTGTGAAACAAATGACACATGCAGAGACTTTGGTTTATGCTGAGGAAAAAATGTGAACATGTTTTGAAATGTGCAAAACGTTGGAGCCTCTATCTTCTAAACTCTCTGAAACTACCCCAAAATTTGTAATGTTGGAGGGACTATGCAGACGCATCTTCATTCTTTGGAGTAATCTGTGTTATTACTTCCTGCCTTCTCTCAAACCCACTGATTGTTAACAGGAAGGAAATCTGACTCCACTACCAACCGCAAACCCATTCGAACTAATAAAACTATCCTTGCAATATTTGCATAGTCAACGTGGTTGCTAAATGGGGAATAAAAATCCACGTTTTACTGTAAGGAAACTTTAGATGATGTCAACATCACAAAGAAGGGGTAGAACGGTGAAGCAAAAGGCTTCACAAGGATGTGTGCATGGTGAGAGAAACATCTGAAGTACAAGGGCACAGGAAAACATCCATGTGTCCCTGGTTGCCTGAAGTCTCTCTGTGCTTCAATTTATTCAGCCTTCACTGTTTAACCCCTAGGTACTATCACTACCCCCATTTTACAGATCAGGAAAATAAAGTTCCCAGAGATTAAGAAATCTTCCCAGAATCACAAAACCTACAAGGAACAGAGCCAGGACTGAAGCTCATCCGAGCTTGAATCACCACACTTAACCATCTCCCACGCACACTGGGCACATACACGTGAATAAACGGTGTCTTTGCTGCAGAGTCATGGGTCACGCTCCGTCTTCATGTGTCACCACCCCCACACCACGGTCACTTCCTCAGGAGGAAACGTAGAAGAGAAAAGGTCATTATCTGATTCCCTATGAGGTGTCAGGTAACGTGCATTACAGTGAAATCTCATTTAATCCCCATAATAAATGCTCCTGTATTTTCAGATAAGGAAATTGAGATTCCATGGTCAAGTCACCTGCCAAATTCCATCTTTCTCTGAGGTCCCACAACGAGGTAAGACTAAACGGGGATTCAGTGCAAAGAAGTCCTCCTATTCCACAATGCCACCTATGGAGTATTTTAAAATAAAGAAAATACTGGGAGAGACTAGCTTTTCTAAAGTGAGTGGAAATATTGATGGGCTCAGGCAGTACACACAAGACACCAAAACACCAAATAAAACGGCCTGCTCTATTAGGGTGATCGCTTAGGCTGCCGATGGAAACCAAATGGTATGAACTTTCTCAAAGAAAAAGAGACTTCCACTGAATTTATTTGTGTGTGTGTGTGTTTGTGTGTGTGTGTTTTACATAATTAAGAAAAAAATCTAGCATGGTATTGTTGACTGATATTCTTCATCTTCAAAATCTGGCCTGTTAGCCAGCCCATCCTCAAAAACAATTTCCTGGTGGGTAATTATATTAAATTATGCAGATAGAGCTGTAGTTCTCATCTGACTATATTTTGTGCTTTATAAAAGTCTTTTCTAATCAGTAAATATTAGCTACAATATGTTTTGTATCAGTGATTATAAAACGGCCACGGTATTTAGTACACTTCATTATATTTTCAAGCATCAGATTCTCAGGTTATTAAATTAGACATGCTGCCACTGGGGAGTCTGGCAATTTTCCCTAATTAACAATGACAAAGGAAGACAAAGAGTAATATTGTTTCATGGTCCAAATGTATTCGGAAGCTACTATCTTCTAAAAGATACTACACTTCATGATCTTGTAGAAAACACACACACACACACGCACACGCACACGCACCCCAGGCTCCACTTTCACCAAATAGCACAAAACTCAGCAAAAACGGAGTTCTAAATGAAATCTCTCTTTTTTCCTATTTGTGCTTTGGATGGTATTTTAACACAATTGCAATCAAAATGATCATTGAAAGCAATGTTACAAGTTATATGTGATCACCAATGAAAATCAATAAGGCCACTTAAATAACACTTCCAATGAAACAAATTATGTATAATTCTTACCTTCACAACTCAATGATGCTTGAAATGAAATCCCTTTATACCCTTTATGCAAGTATGTCTTAGCAGCAGTTAGTGACTTGAAAAAGGGAGGTTTTTATCAGCAAGATTTCTGCTACTGCACGTTTACCTCAACTTAAGGGGTCAAGACGTGCTGGATCAATGCATGCAGGTGCTTGAAGCACTGCGCTGCTTAGCTTACAGAAAAATGCCACCTACAGGGTCTCCCTGCTCTTAATAGGGGTGAAAAATGGAAAGGAATAAATAATCCTTTTACACAGAGGCTTTAACTGTATCAAAGTCTTCCTAAATCTGAAAATTACAATTTTTAAAGGGAAAATTAGAGAAACAATCCTTTAATTTCCCTTCTCTCTCTAGTTTTCAATATAAAATATCTTTCACAGGCATATTACCAAAATAAAACTGGGTAAGATTAGGTACAAGGACGTATTTACATAAAGGCATGGAAATCATATACATACATATGTGTGTGTATATGTGTGTATGTATATATTTCATATAAATACCTACAATGATAAATATATATGCATGTAAATAAAATATATGCCAATGATGATACAGATATATACATGTATAAAATATATACTGATAATAGATATATACACATATAAAATGCATGTATGTATAGACCATCTATATATTTTATATAGGTAGATGTATCTACCATCACCAGAGGTGTATATATATTTGTCATATATATATGATTTCCATGACTTCATGACTTAGTAAATACTTCAATGCACCCAATCTTGGTAACATGCCTGGGAGAGATACCACAATAGCTGCTAGTTACGCAGCGCTGCGTGCTAAGCACTGCTCTAATGCTGTTCTTACTAACGCATTTAATCCTAAGAGGTACTAATATATTCTTCATGCTACACAGAGAGAAACAGGACACAGGGACTTTCCGAAGCCGCCCAGGGGGTAAGCGCTGGAGCAGGATGTGAGCTCTGGCAGCCTGGTCCCAGGCGAGGGCTGCCGGGCGGGGCCCAGAGGACACAGTGTGCCAGTGCCGACTGCTCGCCGCCTTCTTCAACGTGCTCCCCTTTGCTCCTCACTGTCAGCCCTGCTGACCTCTTTTTCTCCTTTTTAATCCTCACTTGAGGATACATCTATCAATTTTGGAGAGAGAGGAAGGGAGAGTGAGAGAGAAACATCAATTGGCTACCTCCTATATGCACCCTGATCAGAGATCAAATGCGCAACCCTGGTGTGCACCCTGACCGGGGACAGAACCTGCAGTCTTTTGGCATATGGGACAAGGCTCCAACCAACTGAGCCATCCAGCCAGGGCTGCTGGCCTCTTTCAATGCGTTCCAGTCCCTGTGCCCGCCTCAGGGTCTGCGCCTGTGCTGTGTACTCCTGCTGGATCCCCGTTCTCTCTCCTTCTCTTCAATCTCAGCTCCTGAGTTACTTTCCCAGAAGCAGTATTCTATGACTTTCCCAACTACATACTGCCCCATCAGGGGTTCCCTCGGCACCACGGATTTTTCCTTTAGAGAACAAGATCACACTTGTCTATGCAATCATGTGCTTAGTGTCAGTTTCTCTCACTAAACAGTGAGCTCTAAGGTGGAAACTGGGTCTGCTTTTGTTCACCCCCAGAGTTTCTGCCAGCACCTGGAACACAGTGTGTGCTGAACGGACAAAGAAGCACATAGACTGCTATTGTACCCTCTGAGAAGATAAGTCTGTCAATCTGATTGACTTACCTTCAGATGGCTTTTTCTGAGTTTGAAGAATTAAAGTTGTTACTATAAAAGAGAGCCAAAAGGGAGGAGGGTGTGTCAGAGAATGAAGAGTTAGAAATGGGTGGGGCGTGGACCTTATTTATCCATTTAGCAGACAATCACCGAGCGCCTCCCTGTTAAGTATCAAGTCATTCGATGTCATGATGAGGACAATTCTGGAAGGACACAGCTCTCTATGAGCAATTAAACAAGTACAATACAATTTAAGGGCAACATACAAGGGGAGGAGGACAGAGGAACAAATCAACTCACCACAGGAATGGGTTTAGTGGCAAAGAGATCTCTAGCTAAGGGTAAGAGGAGGCAAACGTATTTCTCGGGTTGATGAAAAACAATCAGATACAATCTTATGTTTACAGGTATAGGCACATGAGAGAAAACGGTGTTCAAGGTGCAGCAAAAGATTTGGAAACGCAGGAGCGCACGGTAATAACGCTGGGGGTTGGCGGGGCAGCTGGAGGCCAGTGCCTGTCACGCACGACTGTTCTCACGCTGTCCTATGGTGAGTGGAGAAACTCTGAAGCTGTAAATGCAGGCCAAACGCAACATAAAACGGCACAGCTACTTCCCAACTGCCTACTGTCACAGCCATAACAATTCCCACACACATTGTACTGTCATTGTGTTTAGGTGGGAATTGTTGTCACACACCTAAAATTGTTTCCTTCACTTAACTTCATAAATTCTTCTTGCCTTTCCCGCCCTTGGTGTGTGTGTCAAGGGTGTACTGCCTGCATCCGCCCCTCAGTTTCTCTCACCCTCGTTGCTGGACAGGACACGGGTCTCAAGGTCTGGGCGGTCCTTACTCAACACTACCCTTGCTTGGTGTTGGCACATAGCACCATGTTTTGCAGATGCAGCTGTAAACAAGGTGAGCTTGACAGGAACCCCACCGGGTAAGTGTAGCCAACTATGAAGAGGGAATCAACACGGAGTTAACTCAATGGTGTACATGAGCAATGACTAAACCTCCCTTCAGGGAGACAGAACTGTGGATGTGAACACCCTCCTTCACTTGCTGCAAGTAAATAAAACTACCTAATGGCAAGCACATCTCGTTCTTGAATAGGCCATCCCAAGTGGCAAACCCATGAAGTTCGCTAACGACATGGCTTCAGGCTTCACCTCCATTGAGGTGAATCTGCAGACACCATCTCTAACCCTGTCCCAGATTTTACCCTCGCACCTCTTACCTCACACATGGGCATTTAATCTCCGTTTTAGCCCTCCCTTGTCCTCCCCCCGATGACTTCCATGACCTATCAATACAATTTCCCTCAGGATTGCAGCCTCACACTCTCCCCTCCCCCTGCTGTTGGACAAGTGAAAATGTTATGTTTATGAATACTGGCAAAAACTTGCTGGTAGCAATGGAGAAACTGTATTTAGGTGGAAATTGGAGTGGGTACTAGAAAGGCTACTATAGCCTTCCATCCATCTGTCTTCGCCTTTACAAAGCCTTCAAAAGTGAACTCCACCCTGGGAGGCTCGTAGGTCTTGCATACAGGTAAGGCCAGCACATACGGGTGCGTGGGCTGTACGCTGCACATAGGTTCCCTGCAAGGCAATTAACTGGGGCTGAAACCCAGGCCATGCCCCTGTTAAATATATCTTTCTATCTGCACAGAGCACCGTTCCTTCTTCTGACTCAACAATGGTCCTACATGTAGAAGTGTATCCGACAAGCAAACAAAGCTGAAGACAACTCTGGAATCACACAATAGACATGTAGGAGGAAAAACGGGAAGATCAGTCTGCCCAGTAACGACCACACTGAAGCCCTGATGTCACCTGTACCTCTGCCGACCGGCACACCGCCCTCTCGCCCGGAGCCCACGACCAGGCGACTCACTGAGCGAAATGGGAGGAAACACAGATGCATGCCAGCGGAGCCTCATGCCAGCCCACCTGCCAATCCATCTAGTGGGTTTTGTTTAAACTTAAACTAATGTAAACTAACACAAAATGTAAACTAAGAGAAACCAATGGCACAAAAGAGAATAACCAAGGGAAATAATCAAAACAACTGACACCAGAAGAAAGAAAAATAATTAACTCAAAAGAAGGGGGTATCTTGGGAGGCTTGATGTACATGTAGAGATTCCAAAGGACCTTGCACCAAATGTTAGCGATGGTTGAATCTAGTTGGGAGATTTTAGTTGTTCAATAAACCCACTTTTCGATACGCTTTTGTGTTCAGAAACTTTTTTAAAAAGTTAACAGGAAAAAAGATATTGTATTTACATAATAAGGAAAGTAACTGAGGAATGAAATATAAAAAAGATGTCTGAAATGGAATGAGGTGATTGTGAAAACCAAAAAGGTAAAATGCTACCAAATGGTAAAGAAGATAAATTTTAAGAGAACTTTTTTAAAGATTCATAATGTTTCAGAATACCAGGTATAGAAAGAAAAATAAAACTACTACAGAGAAAACAAAGCTAGATTACCTACAAAAAACGGGGTTGAACTGAGAACAGACTTCCCGACACAACACCAAACGCTAGAAGATTGTGGAAATGCTTCCAAACGCCTGAGGGACAATGATCATGAAGCCAGGATTGTAAAGCCCATAGTCAGAAATTAATTTGAGGACAAAATAAAGATAGTTTGAGTCATGCGAGACTCAGAGGATTTACCTCCCATGTGCCCAGTACAGCACACAAGGGGGCCAAGAATAACTTAAAAATAGAAAGAAAGCTCAAAAGAAATTTAAAAGAAGCAACCAGTCCTTGACATTGGGACATTCTTTGATTATCAATGGTTTAGAGACATGAAATTAATTTCTTTCTCTATAAATCCTAATCAGTATTTGGCACCATTTTAAGTATAATTTAGATAATCATAATATTATGCTATTTTATTGAATTTATAGACAAAGCAAAAGAGACTTAGAGAGATGGAACAAAATATAAATGGTCAAAACAACAATAATGAGAAAAATACAGGCTTAACAAAACTGATAAGGTTAGCACAAACGCACGAACTTTCTCGTCTTCCCTAGTGAAAGCCGACAGTCTGAACCCACTGCACGTTGGGGACAGCCCACCCCTGGCAGCGGAAACTAGGAGACACGCCTACCTACCTGACAGGCACCGGGCGGGGCGGTATTAAGATGAAACTTTTAAGATAGGAGGGCCTGGAACATTGTTAATTTTTTTTTTTTTTAAGAAATCAACATTTTTTTAAAGATTTTTCATTTATTTATTTTTAGAGAGAGGAGAAGGGAAGGAGAAAGAACAATGTATGGTTGCCTCTCACATGGCCCCCACTGGGGACCTGGCCCACAACCCAGGCATGTGCCCCGACTAGGAATCGAACCGGGACCCTCTGGTTCCCAGCCCGCGCTCAATCCACTGAGCTACACCAGCCGGGCACATTGTTAATTTTTTAAATATAAAAGGGACATACTATAAAACGAGCTTACATAAAATGGCAATATCTGTTCCTTTTAAAATATTTTCTCTGGCCCTGGCTCAGATAGTTAGAGCATCCTCCCGATCCACCAAGGTTGCGGGTTTAATCCTCAGTCAGGGCTCATACCAGAATCAACCAATGAACACGTAAACAAGTAGAACAACAGGTCTCTGTCTCTGTCTCTCTGTCTCTAAAATCAATAAATAAAAAATAAAGAAAATAAAATATTTTCTCTGTTCATATTTTTCATCACAGGAAGCCTTAATACAGTAGTAGGTATGTTTTATATAAATGACCGAAATGTAACAATATACGTATGCCTCACATCTTGCTCTCTGTCTGCTTCTCCATCAGGAAATACACAGCCTCGTAGCAGATAACCCTTTCACAAATCATTCTTTCAGATGGCCTCCGCGTGTGGCAGATTCATTTGAGCTTTACATCTCTTAAAGTAAAAGTGACCTCTTCAGGCTTCACTCCTGGGACATGCACGTTTTTCCAACACAGACACCGTCTTTATATTCCGCCAGCTGAGTATGAAATTCACTTGACTACAGTGAAATCTGGCTTTCATGAGGAGTTCAGGAGTTAACTGTTACAGAAAAAAAAAATTTGTGGGAGGGAAAGTCTGCCATGGTTAATGATATGATTTATTGCAATTACAGAAAACTACCCTGATTGTTCAAATTGCGGTCTGCAGACCTCAGCCAGATTAAATGCCAGGCTGTGACTAGCACCGGGGAGGTAATCAAATAATTGCCTTTGCTAAATAACACTTCTTAATTCACACAGAAAACTTTTAAAGTACAAATTGGTATGACATGATTATGAGAAACAAAACACCAGGATATAAAAAATTAGATTATCCAATGAAAACTGACCTGGTGTTGCTGACCCAAACTGATTTTTAAGGCAATTTTTTTTCAAAAATAGTTGAAGTTTAATGTGTTATATACAGCCAAAATTTTCACATAACCTAAGATCTCATTGTTTCAAAATATAACATCGCCATTTATAATGTCTGTGTCTCCCCAAAATCCGTATATTGAAATTTGAACACCCAAGTGACGGAATGAGAAGGTAGGGCCTTTCGGAGGTGCTGAGGACATGAGGGTAGAGCCCTCGTGAAAGGGACTGGGGGCTTATAATTGAGACCCCCTTCCATCCGTCACGTGAGGACACAATGAGCAGCCAGCCCTCTGTGCTCTAGGGGAGGGCTCTCACCCTGGGAGGGACCATGGACCCTGACCTCCGTCCAGCCTCCAGAGCTGTGAGAGATACATTTCTACTGTGTCTATGCCGCTAGTCTATGGCACTTTGTTCCAGCAGTCCAAACTAAGACCCTCACCATTCAAGAACTGTGAGGAAAAGAGAAAAATTGTACAAAATCAAGGTGGTGGGCAAATTTAACTTGGAAAGAAAAAGAGGCAGAAGTAAAATGGAGTAGTACCTATGTTTGATTAGATATTATCCACACAGAAGACAGTCTGCCTGATCTAACAGACTGGAGAGCGAGGAAAGAGGTAGCATTTTGAAAGTGTGTCAAGTGTGACAGTGAATTTGTTCTACTTAAAAGAAGTGTCAGTCACCTATGTCACCAGTGATAAATGTGGATGATCAAAGAGTCCTTGGTGGCCCTGGCTGGTATAGCTCAGTGGATTGAGCGCGGGCTGCGAACCAAAGGGTCGCCGGTTCGATTCCCAGTCAGGGCACATGCCTGGGTTGCAGGCCAGGTCCCCAGTGGGGGCCATGTGAGAGGCAACCGCACATTGCTGTTTCTCTCCCTCTCTTTCTCCCTCCCTTCCCTTCTGTCTAAAAATAAATAAATAAATAAAATCTTAAAAAAAAAAAAAGAGTCCTTGGTGGTTAAATAATTATGGACATACTTTTTTTAGTCCCAAAAGAAAACTGCACAAAAGATAATAAGAATAGTTAATATTGATGCTTGCTATGTGTATTATCTTTCAAACACTCTGTAAAATCACTTTTTAGCCAACTCATTATCATCGCTAGTATGTCTAGACTCAAGTATTTCCAGACAACTACTAAAGGGTATACCTTAATTATAGCTCACAATGAGGGCACCGGAATCATACAAGGCCTAACTGCCTCCTCCCAAGAAGCAAGAAATTGAGCTTTGTTCTCAAGTTAAGCAATAGGCTAAGTTTCCATTTTGCCTGTGCTGAATTTACAATCTACTGAGGAAATGGAATGGACAGAGAGCAATACCACAGATAACCCACTAATACCTCCCCCGAGACAAACACAGATTCCATCGACATGAGGGTAATATTAATATACATACATAGTTTAGATAATCAACACACAAATCAGGCTGAGGGAATGAGGAAGTATAAGACTGATCTGGATGAAGGTAAACTAACTCAGAAAAAGCTGCCATGCCATGAAGTTGTGCACCATCAGAGGAAAAGCAAGAAGTGTAGAGGTCCTGATCTGATTTGGAGCATCGGCCATGGAATGCGGCTTGATTGCACAAGGGGTGTTTACCCGCAAAAGCACTCGACTGTTGGACTCGCTCAGAGATACAAGCACTGTGGGAAGTGGTGATGGTGAGGCCAAAATTAGACATGAGAATGATGGCTGAGAGGAACCAAAATCAGAAGCAAAGTTCTTTTTTAAATAATAAGATAAATACATAAATGAGAAAAATCAGAAGCCCAGAGAAACGAGTATAGAATAGAGGTTAGGAGAGACGAAGAGTAAGAACATGCACCATGAATTTCGAGTCTTGTTGGCTAGATGCACTTCTAAAAGACTGGACTTTTCCATCGTCCTGCTTGGCATTTAATTTTGCATCTGCTCAGTTTGTGCTTGTGTTCTTCCCCCTGAACCCAATACTCTTGTGGGGCAGGAACTGTGGTAGCACAAAGCAAAGCCCTAGCTGTCGTTGGGAGTCTCTGAGGTGAGAATCTCAGGTTAGTAACTATTCTAAGGAATGTATTCTGTTTACGAAAAGCTTGATGATTTTTCCTTCATATGTCTTTAGTACGGCATGATTTATTTGTCTTCAACGGATGTGTTTCTGTTCTGTGTGCTGGCTTATTAATTAGAGCTCCTCTTTCAGACCCAAAATACTGTAAAATAATTTTCTAATAAATACTCTCAGTTGTTTTCAAAATGCTACCACAAGGGAGTAACCAAGAGTAAATATTGAAATTCTTTATACATAGAAGACAAAAAAAAATAGAAAATCTTCCAATTACTGTAACTTGATCTGTCTAGTTTAAGCCAATAATGAGTGTGTTGACAGGAGAGGTATAGGCGATTAGCTGTTGCTACGCTGATGCATAGACCACAGCTCCTGAGTTCAGGGTGAAGAAATCACTCCAACCCTCATTATTTATATATATTATGCATGCGTGTGCACAATGGTTAAGTTTTTGAGTCAGTTTGACTGGGGTGTCCAGATAGTTGGCTAAGCATTATTTCTGGGTGTGTCTGGATGAAATTGGCATTGGAATTGATGGAATCAGTGAAGCGGTTTGCCCTCCCCACTGTGGTGCGCATCATCCAATCTTTGAGGACCTGAATAAAACAAAAAGGCAGTGAAAGGAAGAATTCAGCCCTTCCTGCCTGACTACTTGCTCTGGGACATTGATCCGCTCCTGCCCTTTGCACTCCTGGGTTTCGGACATTCAGACTCAGAATGAATTAGTGCTGGTTCTCCTGGGTCTCCAGCTTGAAGTTAGAAGACGATGGGGCTTCTTAGCCTCTACAAATGCACAAGCCAATTATATATATGAACATATATATACACATATACACATGCATGTATATATATATATATATGCGTGTGTATATATACTTATAACATTGTAATATTCTATTTCTCTCTATAAAACCCAAGGTTCGGGTTACAAAGCAGCCATGCAAACTGAAATTAAAAAGTTGACAAATCCCTCTGAGGAGAGATGGGAGAGACAAATCATTTTATTCCTGGCAGACTAGGATAATGTTTAAAGCAGGAAATAAAATCAAATGAAAGAGTAATGGGTTTTTAAAGACTAAAGGTGAACTAACATGAGAGTTTAGAATCCCTGGAAGCCCCAGCACAAATGGAGCCCTTACACACTTACCAACTCTTTCCTTCCTATGGGCCTCCTCTGGGTGTGCATGAGCAAGGCTGACAGCAGGCAGGCCACCTGGGGGCGCCACCTCCCGCAGGGGGCACAGGGTGCAGAGCCTGACAACAGATGAGAGTGGAGCAGGAGGACCTGGAGCCGGCAAGTAAGTGTCTTCACCACATCTATGGGAATCATACAACTAGTTTTCTCCTCAGCTCAATTAATACAATAAATCAATGGTTTCTCAATAGTCTAAGGAATGAAACCTAACTGGTTGTTTTTAAAATACTCTCTTGAAATCTGTTAAGTCACTTATATTTTAAATTTTTGTATCAATAGTCATAACTAGATTGGTTAGCAATTTTTATAACTAATACATTTCTATGAAATCATCAGTTTGGAGATCAATGATAATGTTTCATAAGACAAATTTGAAACATGTCGACTGTTCTGCTTTGGAATTGTTGAAACACTCATAATGTTTTGACCCACAGGAATTTTGGCAGACTACTCATGACACTTCCACGGACTGCTGCTTTTATTGGGGGAACTCTTTAAATATTTGCCCCATTTTCCTCTGTGATAATTGTTCTGCTCAATCAGTACAGTTCACACGGGGCCACACGCATCTGCGCTCTGTGGACAGCGCCCGCCTTTTCCACAATCCTGAAGTTTCTGACTAACGCAGTCCTGGGAAAGCTAGAGAAGGAAGTTTTCTCCGTGAAGCATAGACCCCAAAACATTAGGACCTCGTGTCCCACGAAGCAGAACAGCAGCCTTTGCTCAAACTTTCCCAAAGCAGCACGTTTTGTCATTGGCGAGTGACAAGACTACAATACGTCATGGTCATTTTCACTATTTCTGACAGTTTTCCATCCATTTATAATTGTTTGTTGAGTACCTTTCTGTGCCTGTACCATTATATCACCTTACCAGGAGCAAAAATAACCAATTATCTTATATGATTCCTGCTCTTGATGATTTGACCTCAGAGAAACAGTGACTGTTGCCAGAAGTTGGCGGACCGAGAGCCTCCAACACAAGAAAAAGTTCACTCTTGCCCTTGCACTTCTTAACTTATTCCTCCCAATTATCTCTCTGGAGATCACTGGCTCTTAAATTCATAGAGTAAAATTTCTGTTAAAGAAACCAGTAACACAGTATTTATAGAACAAGGGACAAGAAACAGGATACAGAGGAGCTGCGGCCTGAGAGGCAGAGGAGCAAAGGCTGGAAAGGACCACAGACCCATGTCCACCTCTTCATAACAGCAGTCCGCACAAGTCCTTACTGGGCACCTCTGCACGTGTAACTGCTGCCCCACATTCTGCTTCCCCTTTATGCCTCCCATTTTTTCACCGTTATCTACTGGGGTGTGTGGTGGTGGACAGACCTCCAAACACATCTACATCTGCTGTGATTCTGACATTCTCAGTCTTCCTGTGTCACTTCAGGTATGACAGTACACATCAACCACGCACTACAACACAGGTGGCACACACAAGGCCCGTGGGCCGAATCCGGCCCTCCACCTGTGTTACCTGCCGGCACCTTGTTCCCACCCGGCAGCAGCGCCGAGCTCTCGCTTAACTGGTATACAGTCCTGAAATTACATTCGGCCCTTTGAAGGCAACTGCGAGGCTGATGTGGCCCCCGGTGAGTTTGACACCCCTGTACTTGAGAACAACAAGAGTAGAAAACTGGGGTCCTCACAGTTGGTCATCATTAGAAATGTTTTGTGTGGTAGCACAGTATTATTCAACATTTAATTTTCCGGGAAGTTGAGGTAATGGTGAGGGTACACATTCTACTCTCCCCAAATACTACCCCCAAACAAAAATAGCAAGAAGAACTAAAACTCAAGCTTTCAGCACAAGAAGCAAATACTGTCTAAACTTCAAAATACCTGCAACTACAAAAATAAACATGAAATACCCATGAGTTATCCCCATCCGCCTGCTGTAAACCCTTGTGGATTACATGGGCAGTCCCTGAAAAACCGCATAGAAAAGAGGAGGAAGAACTAGCCGCAGGCATGGTACTGACCTGCAACTATCACAGTGAAGAGAAAGTTCACCACAGGGTGAAAATTCTGGGGGATAAAAAGTGGTCCTGTCAATCAGGAAACTCACAACAGGGAAGACACTTACTGCAAACAGTGTGTCAAGAGGCAATTTTGGAAAGGTAACAACACTTAAGAAGGCAAGGAGTTTAAAATAAAGAGGCACCCTTTCAAACATGTTGAAGAGGAATTTTAAAAAGCACATTTGTGGTCGTACAAGGCAAAATTGAAAAAGAAAAAGAAGGAACACAACAAGGAACAAACAGCCCCGCCCCTGGGGCCCTGGTCCCTCACTAAAAGGAGCCACCCAGGAAGTCGCCCCATGTCAACTCTCTGGTAGCAGAGTGCGCCCTTGAACTAGGCACCTCTTAAACCACCGCCAACCAAAGGCCTATACACAGACACGCAGAGGCACAGAGAGTTTTCATTTATGTATAACTACCATAAAAATATAGCTGGAAATGAGAATCAAATTAATTCAGCTGATGAAAATTCCACTAACTGAAAAGGAATGAAACAGTCCCAAGTGAGCATTTGGGGATTTGAAAAGCAAACCAAACCACTTTGCAACAGAAATTTTAAAGCCCAAAACAGAAATGGACACAAAATAACAGACTAAAACAAGGGTTGATTAAATTCAGGAAAAACATAGAAGGAATAGTTTAAATTATATAAGAAATGAAGAGTAATATAAGAACTCCCTAAGGAATAAAATATTCAAACAAAAAGTTAATAAGAGCATTGAAGAAAATCAGAATACCAAGAGAATAAATGCTTTAAAAAGAAATATAAAAAATAAAAGAGAAAGTGTTTGAAATGAAATGTATGCAAAGATCATCCAATTAGATATAAATGGAGTCCCTGAAAAGAATATACAAAACAAGGAATAGAATTAATAGTTTAAATTATGACTTAAAAGAATCCTTCATTGAAAGAGAAAGTTAAATGGGCGAATTTCCATCAAGGAAATTGAGAAGGTTATGAGGGAGCTACCCCACACAGAAGCAGAGACCTGGATGGTTCACAGTGGAATTTCTTACACATTCAATGACCAGACAGACCCAATGCTCTATAACTTATTCCAGAGCATCATCATTCTTTTAAGAAAATAAGCTAATGACAGCATAATTATAAAATCATTACCAATATTACTTACAAATATTAATGCAAAAGTACTTAATAAAACATTAGTAAACAAAATCCAACATTACAATAAAATCTACAAAATCATGAATAAGCAATTTTTTTAAGGAGTACAAGTTTGTTTCCCTATTAGTAGATCAAGAAAAATAATACATTATATTAACAGGTCTAATGAGAAAAACATTATAGGAATATCTCTGGAGGTGTTAAAAAAATCTTTGGGACTTCCGGCAAGATGGCGGCATAGGTGAATACGCCGTGCTTCCTCGCACAACAAAACAAGGAAAAAAACAGAAATTTACCCAACCAAAAACAGCCAGATCTGACAGAAAATCTAATTGAGAGGAAGCCCGACAACCAAGGAATTAAAGAAGATACATTCATCCAGTCTGGTGAGCCCGGAGGAACAGGGCGGAGGGAGAGCACTAGGGGACCCCGCGGTGAGCTGGTGAGCAGATGGCAGGACCGCGGTTGGAGGGGCGGTCTCCGCGGGGCTGCAGCACACCCAGACGGGGTGCCTGACCTAAGCGCAGCCAGCGCCCGGCTCATCCGGACCCAGTGGGGCTGAGACTGGTGGACCGGGCAGGTCCGCATTCTCGGGCAGACAGACCAGGAGAGAAAGCAGGGCGCAACCCATCGGCGCAGATTGAGAGCGCCTGTGGGGGTGGAGTCTGCAGCGAGAGGAACTACCAGCCTCACAGGAGAGTTCACTGGGGAGACCCACGGGGGATTGGAGCTGTGCAGCCCGTCCACCGACCCCGGAGAGACCCCCAGAGCCAGCGCAGAGGGGCTCGAATTGCTTGCAGGAGGCGGTGTGGGTACGGAGAGTGGAGCAGGCACCATTGTGCGCTCAGGTCCCACCCCCACAGGCTACGTCACAACACAGCAACCGTGACTTTCCCTGCCCAGGTGAACCCCAAGGCTCCGCCCTCCTTACAGTAACAGGCTCACCGAGGGAAATAAAATGGCCTAAAGAAAGGAACAGATCAAACCTCCAGAACTAACCGACCAAGAGATAGCCAACCTATCAGATGCACAGTTTAAAACCCTAGTAATCAGGATGCTCACAGAATTTGACGAAAAATTATCGAAACTGCTTGAACAAATGAGGAGAGATCTGCAGGGAACCAATAGGGATAAGAAGGAAACTGCGACTCAAATCAACAGAGTGGACCAGCAGAAAGAAAAACACATCCAACCAGAAAAGAATGAAGAAACAAAAATTCAAAAAATGGAGGAGGGGCTCAGAAACCTCCAGGACATCTGTAAACGGCCCAACATACAGATCATAGAGCTGCCAGAAGGAGAAGAAGAAATCCAAGGAATTGAAAACTTATTTGAACACATAATGATGGAGAATTTCCCGAAGCTGGTGAAGGAAATAGGCTTTCGGGAAGTCCAGGAAGCTCAGAGAGTCCCAAAGAAGTTAGACCCAAAGAGGAACACACCAAAATACATCATAATTACATTACCCAAGATCAAAAATAAGGAAAGGATCCTAGAAGCAGCCAGAGAAAAGGAGACAATTACCTACAAAGGAATTCCCATAAGACTGTCAGCTGATTTCTCAAAAGAGACCTTACAGGCAAGAAGGGGCTGGAGAGAAGTATTCCAAGTCATGAAAGGCAAGGACCTACATCCAAGAATACTCTATCCAGCAAAGTTTTCATTTAGAATGGAAGGGCAGATACAGTGCTTCTCAGATAAGGTCAAGTTCAAGAAGTT
>PVJI01023814.1:0-22939 GCA_004026765.1 Micronycteris hirsuta
ACTAAGAAATATGAAGGATATAATGAACAAGACTAACACAACTATTTGGATGTCTAAAATGATAAAATATTGACAGAGTAGAAGAGAAAATATTTGATAATAGAATGACTCACGAATTGTTAGTGTTGTTGAACAATGTCAATATTCAGATTTAGAAAACTCCAAGGAATTTCTGCCTTGACAAATTAAAAGAAAGACACATATAGACATATCCCTGCAAAACTGAAAAACATAAATAACAGATTTCCTTAAAAACAGTCAAAAATGCTGGTCACTAAGGAGCAAAATTAATCTGAGAGTTGATTCTTAACAGTACCCAGTGAAAGCTGTAAATCAATAGGCTACCATGAAGAATGTGCAGAGAGAAAAATAGCTGTCAATCTAAAATTCTGCCCAGAGCCAAAGAACTTTTCAAATTCAAGAGAAAATAAATAATATTCAAGCAAACAAAATTAATAGTATTCATTACAAACACAGACTAATTTAAAATATTTATGAAGAATGTGCTGCACAATTTTTCATAACACTTTGAATATAATGTGTAACTTTTTCATTCTTTCCAATTGGGTACCTATGAACACTTTTTAACAGTTGTGCATTTTGATGTACATTTTAAATGTTTTAATCATTTTAACGTTGCTATACAGTTTCCCTTGATAAAAATTGAATTTATTAAGATAAAGAGCAAGTTAAAAAAAAAAGAATGTGGTACAGTCACAAGGAAAGTGATTCTGGATCGAGGGACTGGGTGAAGGAAAGATTAATAGATCAAAGCAAAGTGGCAAGTAGGTGACTGATCCCACACAAATACTGGCTGAGCGAAGACTGATGATAATGTTTGATTGTAAGGCTGAAGAGATGGATGGACAGGGACCAAGACTGCCTATATGAAGAGAAGTGACTTCAACACAAAGGGATCCACGAACCCAGTTTTGTTCAGAAAAGGTAAAAAGCTTCTGTACAGCAAAGAAAATCATCAACAAAATGAAAAGGCAATATACAGAGTGGGATAAAATATTTGCAAATCATATATCTGATAAAGGGTTAATAACCAAAATGTATAAAGACCTCATAAAACTCAGTAACCAAAGGGGGATGGGGGAAACATTAACTAAAAAAAGTGGACAGAGAATCTGAATAGAAATTTTTCCAAAAAAGACCGACGGGAGCATGAAAAAATACCCAATAGCACTCACCACCAGGTGAAGGCCAATTGGAATGACAGAGGCATATCACCTCACACCTGTCAGAACGGCCGTCATCAAAAAGACAAGACATAGCAAATGCCAGTGAGGATGTGGGGAAAAGGGAACCCTGCGCACTGTGAGTGGGACAGTGTGTATCAGGATTAAACTCAGTATTAACCACTGAAAATTTGGGATTCTTTATACTGCAGCATAACCTAGTCTATGCTATTGGTGCTTTGAAATAATAATACAATAGACAAAGCATTGCTTAGTCATAAGCATGCGCATATGAAACCATGAGCACGTACACAAACTGTATACACACACACACACACACACACACATATATATATATATATATACACATACATATATACACATATGTATACTTGAATGAAAGGGAGAAATGATATAGATGTTGCAGAGACTAAAATACAATGCAAATATATAGCTACTGTCATGCCAATGGATTGATAAAATAAAAATCAATTTAGAAACAGCCTACTAAGTTTGAGTCATGATTGATTGAAAAGCCATCATCAGTTTCTACTCAGTAAATAATTCAGCCAGGATGTTAAAACCTTGTCACAAATGAAACTAGATCAAAGTGGCCTCAGAAGAGAGTTTTAGCAAATATTTAAAAAACGAACAATTCCAATTTTACACAGGCTCTCACAGAGAATAGAAAAGAAAGGGACATTTGTCATCTTGTTTTATTGAGCTAACAAAACTTTAATTTTAAAACCTAACAAAAATAATAGGAGAAAAGAAAATTATATACCATCATAGAACTATATTGGCAAAATAAATCTGGTAATGAATTAAAAATAAAATGGTAAACCTGACACTGTTGGGTTGATTCTCATTAGCAGATAAAAGGAGAAAATGTGTAATTATCTCCAAAGATAAAAAAGACTTTCACTAGAAATCGATATCTATTTGTGACTAAAATAAGTTGTTAGAAATTTAAAATAGAATAAAAGGCAACAGAAAACAATAAAGCAAATGTAGTATTTAGTAACAGCATTAAATAAGTTACTTTCATTATTTTTTATTTTTTACTGAGTTTATTGGGGTGGCACTAATTAACAGAATTAATTTCAGGTGCACAGTTCCATGATGTATCATCTGTACGGCAGTGCCTGTTCAACACCCAAGTCTCCTATCACCACCTACCCGCCATACCTTCTTCCACCTCCCCTCACCCTGGCTTTTAGACAAATGACAATTTTGCTACTTCTATTCAATATTTTAGTAGACAGCCATAACATAAGTACAGAAAAAAATTTTTTTTTAAATTGATTGAAATTTTTTAGAAAGGAGAAACATCATCGTTCTGGGATCAGATGATTGTGATGCAGAAAACCTAAAAGAAACACATGGGTATTTTCGAATGAATACATCAGTGCACCAAGGTTTTTGGATTATCAATATATCAGTCTGTTGCAATGTGATACGCAAGGAAGAGTAACTTTTAAATGTAATCTAAAACTGGCATTTACAGAACTGTATTAAAAATTACATAAGATAGGCAAACTCTTATAGGAGAGCATATAACTATTAAAATACCTTGAAGCAGGTGTAAATAGGGAAGAAATTTGCTATGATTTTGATGACAAAACTCTATGTCGTCAAATTACCAACTCTCTCCATGTGGATCTGCGCATGAACACAGTCATTGTCAAAATCTCAACGGTTATCTTTTAGAACTCAAAAATGTATGCGAAAGAACAAACAGCAAGTAATATCCGTGACTTTCCTGAAAAATAAAGAGCAAGAGTTAAGAACATTATTAAAACTATGTGGCATTGTGACCAGTGAAAGCACATATGTTTAGAAGGTATTATGAGAGTGTATTTTCTCCTCCTTGGGTGGTAATGAGTTCTTAAATCAAATGGAAAAGGAAGAAACCCTAATGGAAACTATTGATTACCTGGTCTGTATTAAAATCTACACCTCCTTTCCAATAGAAAATACAATGAAACATGACTACAGAAAGGCAGGGGTGCGGTGTCATGGACACCCTTATGACACACCCCTGGGTTTAGAGTGAAAACTTGTACAAGTGTAGTGCAAGACAATTTAGGAATCTTTAGTGAAGCTGAAATGATGGGTACTGTCAAAACACTCATAAAGAGTAAAAATTAACATCAGAGACATAAACTAGCATCTAGTAAGAGTTGAATGGGCATAGAACAACTGTCTGAGAACTGGGAGTCTTGAAATCCGCACCTGCTGTGAAGGTCAGAGTCAGGACATTGTAGAACAGCTTGTAAAGCGGAAGTGGAAAGTAGTTTAAACTTCACAATGATTGGTTATTACAATGGGGTTCCCAGGTGGCTGGGGTTGGTTAAAAATGCCATCTTCTTCCACTTTAGCGAGATGATTTAAGTTCCTTTAATGATTACCAGAGGCATTTACAAGAAATAACCTAACTTAAGTTTCCCTTATGTTCATGAAATCAGCTAGATTTCGTTTTGCTTACATGGCTTAAAAGCTTTTGTCTGCTCAGGGAATTTTCAAGTTTGGTCTCTATTATGTACTTTAACAGTGCCCTGTGGTAAAATCCCTACAAATCCTTGCACTAGAAGCCTTTTATCTATACTTGCATTGATCAGAATAGAAGGAACAAGCAGCAGCTGCCTAAATTCCCATTATTAGAATAGTTGAATGGATGATTACATAATGGTATAATCATAGCACGAAATACTACATGTAAATAAAACTGAGTGAAATAAAGTTGTATGCATGAACATGACTGATTCTCAAAATGTCTATAATTTTAAAAATCGTCACACAGAACATAGAATTGAATTTACATGAAAAGCAGCAAAATTATAGATGATAGATAAGTAGATAGAGAGTAGACAAATAAATCAATAGATAGACACATAAATAGGTAGACGGGAGAACCATAGAATCAGTACAAAATGTTAAAATTTGTGGTTAAGATTAACTCCAGAGGGAAGGAAAGCAGATGAATCAAGATTGAAGGATTACTAAGGATTGATTAGTGTTCTATTTCTTAATCTGAGACTGAAGAACGCAGATGCTTACTGCATTAGTATTCTTTAAACTGTGCATTTGTGTGTGCATGCAATATACCTTTAAAATAGGATACATTTCACAATATTAGCAATTTTTAAATATCAAGGTAAATGTATGCCTGCTATATTTTTCTTCTAATATTTTTGACCTGTGTTTCTATTTTTTTCTTGTCAATGTTTCAACTTTATCATTATGTTCAGTCTTCAACTAAGTTTAAAGATGTACTATCTTTATGTTCCCCTAGTGTTTCCAAACGCCTGTGTTTCAGTTTAACTTTGTAAAATAGAGTGGTTTCCGCCAGATATGTTCTGTGTATGGTGTGTTTTCTAAGATCCTAGCTGCCTGGATTCTCTTTATTGAGCAGTCGTGCATTTAAATGACAGTGGAAAGTGCTTCACTTAAAGCAGTTTAAGGATATTGCCTCATTTTATTCTTCCATACAGGGTACAGTTGAGAAAGCTGATGTTCATCTAGTATGCTTTCCTTTCATGTGATCTATTTTTGTTTTCTTCCTGGGAGATTGTCACTGATATTCTTAAATTCCCCTGGCATGTGTCTAGTGCAAGCTGTTGCTTCTTTTTCTTTCTGGGAGTTTGATGAGCCAGAAGGTCAGTGTGAGTGTCTTAGCCAAGGACTGTGGGTCCTGTTGGACATCTACATTTGGGCAGCCACTGAGATGAGCAGACTCTTGGCCTTGCAGCAACTCACCCCATGAGCTCCTTGCATCTCTCTGCTTCTCTGCCTTAGGAAATGGGCTTGTTCAGCCCACCTAGGGCAATCTGCAAATTTTAGAAGTTCAGCCCCGAAAGGCCACTTTCGGCATCCGTGGCTACAAGTCCCGACAATGGGTCCTTAAGAAAGAAAATCTGAAGCATATTCTGTGAAGGTCCTCGGAGCTCTCATCCAGAATGAGCCTGAGGTGTTCAATAACAAATCAATGTCTCCTATGCCCTCTGGTTCACTTCTCCACTTTCGCTTCCTGAGTTTACCTGCACCCCTGTGTCTCAGGTACTGTTCCATTGGGGGCACAAACTATGAGGTTTACATTGTTTTCCTAGGTGTCTAGAATGGTGTACTTGCTATTATTTCTATAAATGCACACTGTTTTTCCTTTCCGTTCTTCCTCTCTTCAAAGGCTGCTGTCCCAGAGAAATAAGTCCTTCTAATTCTCCCCTTTATATGGATTATTTTTTAAATACTTTGTTTCTAACTAAGCTTTCTTAACAATTTCTGGGAGAGCTTCTCACCTCAATTTTCCAACTCACTAATTTTCACTTTGCCTGTAGCTCATGAGAATTTTAATTAAAAATGAGCTTTGAATAGCTGATGTAGGTCTGACAAAATATAATTTGTATTGTTAATGTCACATGAAAAGAATCATTAGTGAAAAGGAAAACTAATGTGATTCAATTTATTCTTCCTCAAAAAGAAAGTTATTGTGTCTCAATCTCTTAGACCACTTAGAGATATTAGACTTCATTTTTCATATCTTCATTTATTATAAATATTTCTGAATTATCTCACATATTCCATTATGTTTTTCACACATTTAGATCTGCTTGTGCGTATAGGCACACACACACACAAGCATTTATGTATCAATTTTAGTAGTTCTAGTTTAAACAAATACCATATGATCTCGCCTTTAAGTGGAACCTAATCAACAAAACAAACAAGCAAGCAAAATATAACCAGAGACATTGAAATTAAGAACAAACTGACAGTAACCAGAGGGGAGATGGGAGGGCATAATAGGGGGAAAAGCCAGGAAAGGTTTTCAGGGGAAGAGTTTTCAGGACACGTGGACAAAATGAAGTGGGGGCGGGATCAGGGAAGTGAGGTGGGGATGGCTGGGGTGGGGGAGGGGAGTCCTGGGGGAGAAATAAAGACAACTATACTTGAACAACAATAAAATAAATAATAATAACAAAACAAAACTAAACCTTTTTCTTTAATCCTGATCTCGTTTCTTCTTCTTTTTTTCTGGATTTGTAAACAACTTATTTTAAATCATTATGTTTGTGTCATTTTTTTTCCCACTGAGATCGCAACTAAAATACTTGAGTGATTGAAAAAATATGTCTATATAACAATTGATCCAAAGCAGTAAAATGCTCTAGCAATTTCATATATTACATTCTGTAATTTCTACATTTTCAAATTATATACATTTCTGCACTGCTAATTTTAAAAGATCTATTTTGAAACGTCTACAAATCCATTTAAAGCTTTGGAATGGAGTGGGAAGGGGTAGGGTACTTCCTGACTCCGAAGAGAAGGACTCACACACGGCTGCCCTGTGGCTGCGGAGCAAGCTGCTCCCGAGTGACCCACACCGCGGATGTGCCGCTGGTTGAGCCGAGGACCTCAACCGTGCCCCTGCGCTTCTCCTCCGGTCAGCTACATGATGGAGATGTACTAACCTGCCTGCTTACAGGGCTGGTGAGACGAAAATCCCAATCTTGTAAAATGAAGGAGAAAAAATATGCATCAGTAAAATTAAAACAATTTTGCCTACTTTAGTTTTCCTTTGGATGTCCAAACTATTTAAAGAACATCAAAATCTACCAAAGAAACTTGAAATGAGGTTTAGATACAATAATTTTGTTCTGTGCTCTGTATATATACTTCAGCTTTGAGCAATTTTTCAAAAGATGGTAAATTCCTATATTAGTGTAGTTTTAACCTTATTTTATAAAAATTTTACACTAAATTATTTATATTTAATTTAAGTTGTTGACTTTTGCCTGGCATAAAGCAAACAAATTATATTATTTATGTTGCAGTGTATTTTAGGATTTTTTCTTACCAAAGATATGCTTTGTTTTATTATCATAATTGCTTAATTTTAAGTATTTAAATAAATAAATATTTATTTATTGGCTAAAAGTAGCAATAGTTTGATTGGCTATCATAACTCCAGAAAAACTAATTATATGTAAAATTGACCCTGGCTGGTATAGCTCAGTGGATTGAGCGAGGGCTAGGAACCAAAGGGTCACAGGTTCAATTCCCAGTCAGGGCACGTGCTTGGGTTGTGGGTCAGGTCCCCAGTGAGGGCCATGTGAGAGGCAATCATACATTGCTGTTTCTCTCCATCTCTTTCTCCCTCCCTTCCCCTCTCTCTAAAAATAAATAAATAAAATCTTTAAAAAATTATATATAAAATTATATCAATTTACAGTAATACCTCAGCTTACTACCTGAAAGATCATTTCACCTTGAATCGGCACTCATACTTAATTCAACTGCATAATCTGTCATTGCACATCACACAAATAGGAATTTAACACATATAATTTGACTAAGCTAATTTATGAAAGCTGATAAGCAATGTCAGGACAGTGGTTGTTTTATCAACTCAAATGAAAAAAGTTCCTGTTTGACTGAAGAAACTACCTAATTGAAGTAGCTATTTCCATTAATTTGACAGCAACTTCACAACGGCCAGGTAGCCATCTAATTGCTTTTTTCTGTTTCCTCTTTTATTGCATTTCTGAATCATAGTTCATGCTATAATCTACTACTCAATGTAATTTTGATTAAATGTCTCAGTATCGTGGATTTGGATATCTCCATTTTTTCTAAAATCTTTCAAGGACATGTTTTAAACCTCACCCAAATCCCTGGTGAAATTCTCACAACTCTTCTATGTAAAATGGCAATAAAAATCAAGATTTAAAAGATATAGCACATATTTACAGCTGTACTTAACAACATTCTGTAAAGAGCATCTTGACATTGAACATCCCAGCGAATTGTGTGTGGGATGAACGAAGTTCATCATGTGTAACTATTTCTACGTAAAATCACCTGCACTCTCTTCATCCACGAAATCTGTGGTCATAGGGCATCTTTATAATTCATATGTTCAAGAGCGCTAGTTTAACATTCATTTTAAAAAAGAGATTCTACTTAGATTTGGGCCAGCTTTATACTTGGTCATGTGAAGTCAAAGGAAGAGTTCAAATGGGATTTGAGCTAAGAAATCCAGGATGCCCTAGTTTTCAACCTTTTTTTTTATTATTATTCATACAAATCTCGCCATTCCATTAATTCAAATTCTCCATTCTGGCTTAAGCAAAGGTGAAAGTACCAGTTTAGCTAAAGGGGACCTGTACTTAGTTTGTACAAATTCACTCACAGGGCATGTTAAATATGAGAAAAAGAATACAGTGATAATAATCACTTTGTTATTGCAAGTTTTCTATGTAACTCAGGGAAATGCTTCAAAAAGAAGGATCCTCAAGGCGATTTCTAATGAAAACTGCAACAGTAATCTTCCTTCTGTATTTTTAGGTTAAAAAATGAGTTTCAACTCAAAATATGTCCCACACAGGCATTTCCCCCTAGTTTGAAAAATGTACTTAATTATCTTTAGTATATCTCCTTTCAAGTCTGCTCCCCGAGGTTCTTTCACTTATTCTATACCTGTCACAGAAAGGTCAGGTCTCCCTAGTGTTTGTGGGTGCTTGATTCAACTTGCAGAGTTTAAAACTTAAAGAAGAGAAAGAAGATGAAATTATTACTTCTTTCTTATAAAATAACTTTTATTTTATCCTTTTAAAATAAATTTATCTCAAAATAAAGTACAGATGATTTTCACTTGCGGGATGCTCAACACTGGAATTAATATTTTCAAGGTATAAAAGCAAAATGATGTTACTATTAAACAATGAACAAAAACACTTTATTGATTATGAGGAACCAATTTAGGGCGAACCACTCAAAAATCACTAAGTTGAAAAATTACAGTATCATTTAATAAAATTCATCTTTACCCATGTCAATAATCACCATTCTGGGTGAAATTCTTAGAGAAAATATTATGTAAATTATCATATCACCACATTTTTACAAAGAATGAAAAACTAAAAGCTTTTGCATATCAGCAAACGGCAAATAGAAATTGTCAATATTGAGGACCTATTCCTTCCTCCTCGCATCAGTCAGCTTTATTGGTGGCTGGTGACAGACCTTGGGCATGGGCTCTGGCCATGGATGTAGAAAGTGAACTTAGAAATAGACGGAGCCTGGAGAAGAAGGTTCTGAAACCTCCGGGGAATCAGGGACAGCAAGCGAGTGGGATGCTTAGAGCAGTTCTCCACTCTCAGCCCCACTACTGGGCACTGGCCACCGATACTGCTGCCCCCCGTTCAGCAGTGCTGCCAGGGAAAGCCTAACAGAGCCCTTCTGCACCCCATCTTCTGGCTTCCCCACGCCAGGCGACAGCATGGTTGGCCCTGCCTCCACCGTAGGCCAGGGCACGCGTTGAGTGAGCCTGCTTGGTTGTGAAAATGTCTATAATCCTGCCACCGACCAAACCCTGTGGTGGATGCAGATTTTTCTAAACAAAAATTTCCCTCATGTGCCCACAAACGATGTCCTCTTCAGAAAGATATTTATTTATTTATCTATGTTTATCTGTTTATGTATCTATGTATTTATTTATAGCACATGGAGCACTAGACTTAGCAATACCACACTTTTGGTGGTCAGGTGGCCACATAGAATGACTGTGGTGACAGTGGAATCATCCCTCCACACATTCCTCAATATTGAGGGAAGTGAATGTTTGCAAATAAGGAAAAAAAATGAGGGATGAGGGGGAGCTGTTTGACATGCACACCCCTTCCTACTGATACTCACGGCGGTTCCCTGGGTACCGTTCCAGTCAGCACAGCACCTCTGGGCTGTGTTCACGGTCCCCGCTGTGACTGCGCGTGAGGGACATGGAGGGGTGTTGGGGGGGACTGCTGTCCGTGCTTGCTTTGTGTCAGCGTGGCTTGGGTCCATCTGTATGGGTCATTACTTGTTCGGTATGGACAATAGCTCAAGGACCAATGGCATTCTATTTTCTGTTGCAATTTTTTGCTTAATTCTATATGTATTACTTCTCAAGTACCTTACTTTCCACTTTTTTCCTAGACTTTATATGGTATATGTAAGAAAAAGAACTAAGAGATAAATTGATGGATAAATAGAAAGAAAGGGAAGAATGGAAGAAAGAGAGTGAGAAAGGAAGATAGGAAGGAAGGAGGGAAGGAAAGAAGGAGGGAAGGAAGGAAGAAAAAGAAAGAGAAGAAAAGAAATATTCAGGAAACTAAAGCATTTTGTATCACAAAACTATTTGATATTTATTGGAATTATATTAACATTTCTAGCTTTTCCTAATAAATTCTAAAGACAGTTATCTTCATGAATTTTCTGTAAGTAAGAATATTTTCTCTCATAATGCTTCAGGAAATGCCGAACATTTCATGTATGTTTTTCGCTCTCCACAAAATCATCAAAATAACAGATTCAGAGGATTCAAATTCTTGAACTGATTTTTAAAGTTTATCTATTGTAATTGTTACTTGTGTCGCATAAAGCCTTGAGAATAGCATGAACTGTTAAGAACTAACCTCATCATTCAACAGTATCTGAATAACCTTTGGCAGAAAGTAATACACTGTAGAATACTTGGTTTTGATTTCCTACCATATAGATTAAAATTTTTACAAGAACATGTCTCATACCACTTCAGAAATAAGCACCTACAGCTGGAATGCTCGAGAGCACTTGCCACTTCAAGTAAAAATCTATTGACTTAGCTAACCTTTCAAGGACAAAAACTTTTCTAATGACCTCTGCAAAAACTAAAAAAAAAAAAAAAAAAAGAATCTTTATGAAAAGTATTAGAATCTAGGAAAAACTTTTCTTCTCAGACCTTGGAGAAATATCTCATCTAGATTCGGAAGCAGAACAGAGATTCTTTTAACTACAATAATAAATTCAGATGCCTTGAAGATTAGACCAAAATTTTCTCCATTTCAATGTTCACTCTTACATGATGAATGGCATTTTCAGTCAATTGTCAGATAGAAATACTGGTTTAACCCTTCATACCTACCCTCTTTTAGGTCTGAAAAATAATTTTATGACTACGCCAGATTGGATTGCTATGGAAATCATTTCACGTGTGCAATACTGCTTCAAGGATTAATGAAGTTAAGCTATTCGTTTATTTTAAAAACAGATGTGACAATTTATTTTTCCCTCCAAAGAAGTGGCACGAAAGGCTGCTGCCTCCCTCCCCTGTGCAGACTGCTGCAGCACACCTAGGGACCCCCCCCGAGACACACACCACCGCGATAGCACACCTAGGGACTCCCCCCCGAGACACATACCACCACAAACGTAACGAAAAGGTGTGTTCTTACACTCATTTTTCACGTTGCATTTACAGGTACCGCTGCTGGGCTACACTTTCTCTTCGAGTGTGATGCCAGAGTGCTGCTTTGAAAAACATGCCAGATCACATGACTCCTCTGATGGACACCCTCCAACAGCTGTCCCATCACACACAGCAAAAGCCACCAATCCTCACAATGGCCTCTCTCTGAGGGGCCCAGATCCCTGTCTAGTTACCTCTGAGACCTTATTTTCCCTCACTCACACTGCTACATCCACATGAACTTCTCTGCTCTTCCTGCAACACCCAGGCATAACACTGCCGTGGGCTCTTGTTCCCACTTCCCCCAGATTCCTCATGGCGCACCTTCCTCAAGGTGAGGATCAAGTACCATCTCATTGGGGTGTACCCTAAACTCTAAGTGCATCTCTCCTTGACCCTCATCAACCCATGCTCTTCCTCCTCTGCTTTATGACTGCCCCATGACATGTATTAGGTTTTAACACAGTATACAATTTAGCAAAATTTAATTAGATGAAATGAAATATAATTCAGTTGACTTAATTGTTTATGAATACAGAGCTATTCCGAATTCTAGTATCCGGTACCCATCCAGTGGCTGAGACTAAGAACTGGCATGGCATGTCACGTCCGCTAGGGCAGCCACCCAGCCGCAGGTAGACAGGGCGGAGAAACTCTGTACCTGAAAAAGAGGAAGCTCGCTCAAGACCGACTGCAGCGGCACTCTTCACAAAACAAAAACGTGGAAAGCTAAGCCAAGTGCATGTATGAGCAACCGTTATACCATCAGCCAATCATGAATGGCAAAGTGAATGATGTCACATGCCATGAAAAAATATGGATAACTCAGTAATGCAACTTACATTCTTCTCAAACATAAGAGAAATTTGATTGTTCCCCAATATTACAAAATTTTTCTCAATTACCAACTTCAGTTTTGCAGATTCCGTCAACGATTTGTAAATATGCTCAGTGTCGCCCATTAGAACACAAAATTGGGTAAAAAAAAAAAAAGGGACTTTTAATTATTGCAAGGAAAAATATGTTGTTAAGAAATATCTATTTCATTCAGTCCGAGAAAATAATGTATCACCTACGCTCTTCAGCTGCTTAATTCCTCTCTGAACTCCCAACCGGAGTCCACCCACAAGAACAGGACACATGCCACAGAGGTTGTGGTGCTGGGACATACTAAACTACTGTTTTGAGGACAAAGGACAAGAGATTTTGAGAAGCGTTTGTGTGACCTGAAGGTTTACAAGTTGCCTTGAACCATCACTGAGTCCTGCACCCCCAGGGACAGAAATATCTGTGTGATTTTTAAAATACACTGTGTGTGGTGTGTGTATGTGTTTGACAGTTTGACATGTGGGGTTTCCTTTTATGTGCTCATCATGCATCCCTATACATCTGGGCAGCTGCAATCTATAAAGATAATTATATCCAAAAAAAGTGGTAGAAGGAAAAAGAGACTCTTCTTCAGATGTTAGATTCCTTTCCTTTCAGTAAAAAGGAGGGTGCACACCAAAGAGAAAGGATCCATTAAGTGGAGTCAGTCTCTTTTGGTCCTATTCCAGTTTGAACGAAGCACCCACTTAAGCTAATTCAATTTCTATTTTTGTTTGGTAGTGTGGTGATCCCAAAGAGACTCTAACAGTGACTAAGTGATAGGAAGTGAGCTAATGTCACTGCCTTCTTTGGAAAGAGCAATTTTTATTTCAAAATTTGATGGGATAGAGGAAGTCAGTGGTAATAAATTATTCAAGATAATAATAGCCTTAAGGCATCCATAAGTTATTTTTTAAAAGAGTAGACTTAGATGTATATCAGAATATGGTTCATTTTTTACTTGGGGTTGATTATCTTTTTGGTAAGGTTAAATAACTATTATAGCAGTTTTCTTAACATCAGATATGCTATTTTTCCACTTTTAAAGCCATCATTAAATAGGCCTCCCACATTGAAACCATACATTCAGTGAGGTAATTTAATTGACATGTATTTTAGCACACTGCTGTTAGTCAATACAAAACTACTTCGCATAAAGTCATTGGTGGAATACAGCTTCAAGCCAATTACAAGGTATCTACAAGAAGTCAGATTTCTAAGAGCTATGCTTTTATTTGCCCTAAAACTCCACCTTGAAATTTCCAGTTAATTCTTCTGGTTGACCTCTGCCTCATGAGATGTAAGTAGAAAATTCTTCAAGGCAATGGTTAATTGGATGCATGTTTTCTAAGTTAGAAGTTTGAAGATGTAGTTTTATAACTAATTTCTGGAAAGACCTTGAGATGCAACTAAAGTATTTAATCTAATTTCTGTGTTTCACAGTATAAATAGCTGACCTTCTTTATGGTCTCCTCTTTGAAAAATTGATAAATGATTTTCAGAAATTATATTTCAATTAAGACAAAGTACTAATATTTGTCTCCTGGTTTATAAAATGAATTCATATTAAAGAGGTAAGAACAATTAGAAAGTCAACTTTGCTGTTAATTTATATCAGGGCTTTTATTCTGATATTTTTAGAAAAACATTAAAAGAAAAAATTGTTGCTCATACAATTTTTAATCTATATATTAGTTTCATTCTGATAAATAATCTGGTTAAAGACTTCATAGAAATTATAGCATAATAATTGTCTGCTTTGATGTAGCTTCTACTCCGAGCATATCCACTTTAGTCAAGGAAATTAAATATATATATATATATATATATATATATATATATATATATATATATCCATAGTCAGAAACAATATATTTACAGAATAGAAAAAGAAGGAATAGCTAAAGGGGTGATTGAGACTGAGCATTGAGCCTACTGTGCCATAAAGCAGGAAAGTGGGGTACTGATTTGATTCTAGAAGGTTAAGTAAAAATGGAATGGGTCCAAGTTCAATTTGGTACGAGACAGTCTCAAGTGATGAAGCTGGGATGTGGTAGCATCAGCTCTCTGGAAGCAGACTATGGTTCCTGAATTCTGAGCCTTAGGAGGCAGGACAATACAGAGCTAATTAGAGCTAACTCAGAGATTCTACCTGTACCACAAAACTGTCACCATAAAACTGGCAAAGTGCACTGTACCGGAGAGTAGCTGTCCATAAGCAGAGCTACCTCATTATCCCTCTGTAAGAAGGGATGAGAACGCAAGGACAGAATAAGAACAATAAAATATAAGTGAACCAAAAAAGTAAATACCTCACATTTAAAATGAGTATGTAAAAATAAATAGAAGGTAAAAATTGCTATCTGATTGTAAAATAGATAAGCAAAATGATAATAAAAGCACTAACATTTGTACTCATGAATTGTAAAGAAAATTCTAGCAAGTATTTTGAGTTTATTTTAAAAAAATAAATGAAGAAATAACATCCATAAAAATAAGAAATGATGAAATAATCACAGGATCAAATGAAACAAATTCATTGGAATATGAAAGTGAACTGATTACATTTCTTCTACATGAAAAATGACGCCTTTGAATTTAAAAATGCATAGAAGGAATAAACTCTAGGCAGTAAAAAACAGTAAACTGGAGTATAACATTAAGAAAACCCACACAGAATAAGGCATCAAAAGATAAAAGAATAAAAATTAAAAAGCAGGTAAGTGAAAGGATAAATTCAGAAGCTCGTATTTTTCTGAAAAGTTTGAGGATGGACATGAAGGGAACAGCACAGCAGTGAGGTTCGGAGTTCAAACAGTGTTGCCAACATCAGTTTATTTTTTAGAAAGGCATGTTGAATTAGTACTGGTATATCAATGGGGGGAAAATTCACTTTGGTAGTCCCATGTCGCAAAACTAAACACCAGGAATCGGTACCCATTTAAAAATAAATATCAGAAAAAAGAAACGCATGAACTTGTGTAATGATAATTAGGCTTACAACAATGCATCCACTGCAGCAATTAACGCTGAAAGATAACGGAGCTATATATGAAAGCAATGAGAAAATGGGGTTCTGTGTAAAGGCGAACAGTCTTCCAGGACATACAACAAGCTCCTACTTCCTTCCACAGTGGAGTAACTGGGGTTGAGTTTATTTCCTCTGCCTCCCACCTGACGACTAAAGGGCCATGTTTACTGTATGAACTGATGTCTCTCAGGAAAATAGATACCCGGGATTGAAGAACAGTGACCTCTCAGAGATGGGAAATAAACAAGATAAGTCATTCAAGTGTTCTAGCCACATTGAGGTGTGTACGGTGTGCAGGCCCAAGTGCCAGAGGAGGAAAGGGGTGCAGAGAAAGCACCCAGGAAGCAGCAGAGGGACCCCTTCAAGTATACAAGCGCATACTGATCTGCACGTGTGTAAGGAAACTGACTGAGGTTGGCAAGTGAACCGCCTGGCAGATTAGGGTGAACGGTGCCTGACCTGCAAACAAGGCTCGGATGAGTGCCTGTGCCCACAAACTAGGACACAGAAACCCCAGGTTCATGGGACCCTATGGATACTAAGGCCTAGCAGGAGAAAGGACCCTACACTGAATGTTGCTTTAATCTGACCGAGAAGGCTCACGGTCAGGGCCCAACACAATGAAACAAGGAAATTAGCAAAAAAAAAAAAAAGCTCAAAGATTTATACAGGAATACAAAAATATCTATAACGTACGACATTAAATTTATAGCACCTGGCACCTGATCTAAGTCATGGTGAGAAAAAAATAAGTTGACTCAGAAATGACACAAATAAAATATTTAATACATAACTTAAAAAATGAGATTATCACTATCAGATATTTCATCTAGAAACTAGATCAAAGGTGGAACATGTTAAGTCAAAATATGAAAAAAAAATAACAAAGGACCCAAATTAAGCTTCTAATCATGAAAACTACCGCATTTTTCAGACTATAAGATGCACCGGACCATAAGACACACCTAGGTTTTAGAGGAGGAAAGTAAGAAAAAAATTTTGAAGCAACAAATGTACAACTGACCTATGAAAACATTTCAATAAATGAGAGAAAGAAGTCATCTATCTTTTCTCATGAAATCTGACAGCATCTCAAATAACTGAGAAAATGTTAATAGTAAATGAATAATTTTAATAACAGAGATAAATTTAAAAGCTTTTAATTGGCTAAAGTCTCCCCAGTATTTTCCCAATGTTTTTGACTTTTGAAATTATCTTTACTTTTGGTTACTGAGTCAGAGGTTTAGAAGGACTTGTTTTTTAAAAATTGAATAGAAATACACCTCACTTCAGCAATATTTTTCTTTTCCTAAAAGATTGCACACACACACACTCACTCACACACAGAGCTGTCGCTCATTATGAAAATGTTAATAGCTGTTATATCATCCACAGTGAAATATCTATTACACATTATTCATTAGCAAAAATTCTAAACTCTTTCCTTTGTTAAGTAATCAAAGTGACATTCATGGATGACTGGAAATATTTGAAGTGATATATTCTATATTTGAAAATTAATTTTTTATGTTGATAATATAAGCTTAGTGTGCCAGACTGCTTTAATTATAAAGGCTCTTCAGCAATGAGACTACTCAATGTGGGCTCATGATTTTCCTTTATCTCATCTATAGTCATGAGCATAGTTTAGGGAAGATTTTGAATAGGAAAGAGAAGGTTAAGGACAATAAGTATACATTTATAATGTTTAAAATAGTATTAACGCACTAAAAATGAATTCAGGAAGTCTCCTGAAGCATAATGTATTTTATGGATGGCTTTGTATTCAGTGACATTATTCTAATTAAACAAAAATGTGTGAAAGATCTTACAAAAATGTAGTTAACATTAGTTATCTTTCTGTTTTGATATTGTGGCTTGAAAGAAAACAGAAATAAAGTTGTGGAACAAAAGAGACTCTCAAAAGTTACCATGAGCAAAAGTGATGACATTTTTATTATTCCAATAACAATGAGGAAGGTTTACAGACTTTTTGTTGCTCAAACAATGTATGTACTTCAGTTTGTTGACAAAAAAGACAAAAGACATTGCAAATATATTGGCTTTTCAAGAGTTAAGTAAAATTATCTTACTTCTGCCACCAGTAAGGATATAGTCAGGTTCAAGTTTCAGAAAGATGACTGCTTCTGTGTTTTGGGGCACTCGGTTGAACCCTTAAGGGCCTTGGAGAGGAACCATGGCAGATTTTCCCCAACCTGCACCCGCGTCTGGACAAGTGATATTTGAACCTAAACGAGCTCTCCATGGTTATTCTGTGATTGACCAATGCTATATGGATATCTCCATTGATCATCCAGGAAACAGACCCATAATTCTGTTGGGCTAAAGAATGCAATGGTTTTATGATCCTTTGAATGCCAATTAACAAATGCCGGTGTCTATTCCTCCTTTTTATTTTATTTTATTTTTTATGAGGGTTATTTTTTTTTTTTAGAGCATAGTAGGAAGACATTCAAAGGAAATAATTTATGTTTGTTCAAGGTAAGTTTTCTCTGTGACATAGTAAAATAACATGGGGAACGTGATAAATCATAGAGGAGAAAAGAGGGCAGGAGGGGAGTTCTCTGGGAAGTGAAGTGGGGGGAACCCAGGGATGGGATCCAGAGAACCCATGAAAAGAGCCTTTGATTTGGTTAATGGCTATCTGCTCACTAAAACACTGTTACAAAAGTTGTCATCTTTGTGATAGTTAATGGTCTATCTCTTTGCCACTTACTGGCTTTGCAAGTTTTGGCTTACTCAAGTCGTGTTACTTTGGCGAATTTTCGTCCTCCTGAATCACTGTATCTTAAAGAAAGTGGATTGTATTATAGATTTGTTATCAAGATCAATAAAGCTAAAATTTAAAGTAGTACAACCTCCAATCTGTAATAAGTACTATTTATTATTATATTTGCAATTATAATTGTATTATATATTATTAGAGTTATATTATTATAATTAAGTATAAGTACTATTATAATTAATGTATTATTAAATCATTGCACATGTTTTATCTTATTTTTATCATTTATATGTATATACATGTATACTTATATAAGCATATACAATATTCATAGGAAGTACTCATATTCTTAGTAATAATATGGACATTTAGGTACTTCCCACAAATATGTAAGGTGACCTTAGAAAGACTGCTCTAACAGTTGTGATTGTATTCCAAATTTGTCTCAAGATAACCACTGAGTTCACATTTGTGTTATTCACTTCTATGTTTTTCTTTTTAATTTGTAATTTGTATCTTAAAATAACATTGCTTACTTTCCACAAGAGTGCATGCCCCTTGTTGTGGTGAAGCCATCTCTAGGAATCTGCGTTCAAGGACTGTCTCCCCCAGGCCCCTTGTATGTACGTAGAGCCATGTATCAAGTTCTCGCTGCAGTGGAATGAGAGGAAGTGATATGTATCATTTCTGGACAAAGAAATTGAGAAAACCACGTGTCATCTTTCCATGCTCTCGTTCCTATCAACCAGATGGTGGAAGTGAAGTGCGACCCTTGGTAATGACCCAGTCACATACTGGAGGGGGTCGCCGAGCAAAGGAGTGCTACTCATCCAAGTGACCCGACACACACTTCCGACAGTTACGTAAAAAAAGAAATGGATTCTAAAATTTGGGGCTGTGGGTCCGGGGTGCAGCTAAAAGCTAACTCATCTAGGTCTACTTATGCTTGTAAACAAAAATGTTTGTTTTAAAAATCGTGCCTGTTTTTTCACTTTACACACACACGTGCTATATGTATCATTCTGTGGCTTGTTTTCATTTTCCAAAATTACATTTTGCTAGTATCTAACATTTTGATGCAAACATCTATAGTTATTTCATTCTTGTTGCCATACAATATTCTATTGTATAAAATGCTCCATTTATTAATTTTATTTTTGATTCAGTTGGGAAAAATTGTCATCTTCATGATAGTTAACAGTATGTCTCCTTTATATTGTTCAATAAAGTTTATAATTTTGTCCCTAAAGGCTTCTTACATCATTTGCTGGATTTACTCCTAGATACTCATATTATTTTATTTCTGTTGGAAAAAGATTGATGTTGACAAGATATTGAAACATTTTGAAAATGTTGGGATATAAAGAAGGATTGTTGACATGTATTGATTTTTTGGTTGATCGGCTACTCTAAACTCTCTTATTAACCCAAATAGTCAATTTTAAATTTCTCACATGGACATATACACAAGCATTTCATTTGCAAGTAATTATAATTTTGTTTCACCCTATTAATTTTTTTAGATCCTGCCTAGGATCTCTAGAAAAAATACAGAAGTGAATTTTAATTTGAATTATAATTTAATTTTGATCAATGAACTGAAAGTGTGTTTTGTATTTCAAATGAATGTTACTTCTCTCTATATGTGTTTGTTGCAGGATCATTTTCTGTATGATGGCAATCATTTTAAATGTATGTATTTCCTGTTCTTTTTGAATTTTTTTATCTTATGGTAGTGATCACATAATGCTAACCCTTTTGCCTTAACTTCTATTTTTTATATTAATAACTGAGTATCAATGTTAACTAAATATATACCTAGTATAATACTACTTATAATTTATTTTAAATTCTGATGCCCTGTTTCAAGCATATCTCTTCAATTCAGCATTTTTATTTGTTCCCAATCTCTTATTTGTGTTCCCCATTTTCTTTGTTTTCAGTTTTCTAATTTTGAGGTTCACGATTGTTTTTCAGTCCATTTTCAACGTTTTGTAAGTGCGTGTCCCTGTTCATTGTCACTGGCTGTCTGCGGAGGGGCAGCGTTTCTGTCCGTCGGAGAATGCCCTTCTTCTGTGTTCGCTCTGCCCTTGTTCTCTTCTTGTTACTGAAAGATGGCTTCACTGATTGCAACAGTCGAGACTGAAGTGCATTTTCCTCCAGCATGTTAAAGATTCAACAATCGCCTTTACTTCTCTTCTTGCCCTTGGACATTCAGCTTTTAGATTAACTGACGTGCGTTTGTAGGCAATCTCCTTCCACCTTCAACAGACCTTCTGACTCCTTTCGGTTTCTGGCAACTGCATTATGCTTGCCTAGGTGAGGAACTCCTTTCTCTTTTTCTCTTCCTTTTGTTATCGTCAACTTGATGAAATGGTATTCTTGGATTTATTCCTTCTATCTATCTGTCTGTCTATCTATCATCAATCTATCCTCTATCTAAATTTATAAAGCATCTAAGTAAATGAATTTTAACTGCTTGATGCAGAAGTATTGTCTACCAAAGAAGTAGTGCCTTAATTGATTAGTGGGTGACAGAGAGTATTGAACACCCGTGTCATTTGCCATAATAGTAAATATTGAAGGTTGCTTATGGATATTGAAGAGGTAAATATTGCTCCCTGGAGCAAGGTTGGTTTCTCAGTGTGAACTCGAATAGGCTTGAAAACAATCCTGGAATGAACATAGTAGACATGACAAAACAGATTACCCAAAATTGAGTCCTCACTTTAGGTGGCTCTGGTTCTGCTCTAATGATTTTAGCAAAAAATATTTTATTTGGCTTTTAAGCAAAAAATATTTTTTTATAATTATGGAGGGTTGAAATATTAATGTGAAGGAAATACAAATTTAGAGGATGCCTAAAATCCACCTTCTATGTTATCTCACAAAACACATTTCACAGTCTGAGAAGAACAATACGAAGAAGAAAAAGCAAATGAGTAAAGAACAATAACAGCAATACCCCTGGCTGCCAGTAGGTGGCCCATGGCAACCAGCTGCTAGGCTATGATGTCTTTTTATCAACCAGGTTCTAAAGAATGTTAACAATAACTGGATCATAATCAACAAAAGCAGAAAGCAAGCAAAACATAACCAGAGACATTGAAATTAAGAACAATCTAAGAATAGCCAGGGGGGAGGGGGGAGGGGACAATGGGGAGAAGGGTTTTCAGGAACCACTACAGAGGACACATGGACAGAATCAAGGGGGAGGAGGGAGGCAGGGGAGGGAGGTGGGGTTGGAGGGGGTGGGAGGAGGGAAGGGCAGAAGACAGAAGACGCAGATAACTGTAATTGAACAACAATAAAGTAATTATTTTTTAGAAAAAGAATGTTAACAATAATCAGACAGACCCATTTGACTATGGTCGAAGGAACAAGAAGAAAGCGAGATGATTCTACTTGAGTCTATGCACAGAAGCAAGGACACTGGGCTGTTATGTGGATAATCAGACATACTGGTCTCCACTAACACATATTATCACTCTCATTTCTGACAATAATCCTAGCATCGCGTTGTCCCTTTACCTCTTGGTAGAAGTTATGAATATCCAATCTCCTACTTTCTACAATTCCCAACAGGTCCCAATCCAGGATAGACTCCCCCCACTTTTTTTTTTAATTCTACCAAAATCTACCTGTGATAAGACATGATCATATAATAATCACCTTTTGACCTCTCTTACTGAGATACCCCATTGTTTCTTTGGTAATTTTTTTGTTTTCTATGGCAGGTTAATAAATTCTTCTTTGGTATCCAAATATTTTCCTAAAATGACTAGGTAGTTTGTGACTAGAGAGTAGAGTTTTCTTTTCATCATCTAAATACTGTTGACTTTCTTTACTCATGGCATGTTTTTGAATCCTTATTTTTTAAGTGAACTTTAATGATAATTGTTTCTTATTTTTGTACATTTTGAAAATATCAAGTTTATTTTTAAAATATGTAGGTCTTAAGTGCAGATCTTGTCTCCTATTAAACAGCTTCATTGTGCCCTTTCCACAGTCAAACTCCACATTTAGAATAATAAACACTTCTTATAACAAAACTATCTTTTGGTTTCCTAGGAATGGAAAAAGAGGGTACTAAAATAATTACATTTGTATGATGGGCTCCAAATTTTACTTAACGCAAAACTATTACAAAAGCCTTTTTGTATCAAACTCATAAAACTAACAAGTCAAAGGAAAAATGCAGTCTTCCTTGTTTTAACTCTGTATAAGTGTAGCATAGTATTAGAAATATATTAAATGATTGTTCACTTTTGAGGTTAAAACACAAAGACTATAAAATCACTTTTTTCAAGAATTAGCTTTCTAGGTTCACTATTTCGGCCATCAGAAACAATCATAATATACTGTATGGAAGAGACAAAAGGCCCTGGAGATATATTAATGCTTTTGTTTATTTTTGTGTTCACTTATTTGTATGTGACTATAACACACTGAATCCAGCAAATCTTCTCTTATCTAAGTTAGAAAAAATTCATGATTAACCTCTTTTAGAAAACAACAATCTTTGCCATTTGAAGATTCATGGACAACCTGACTGACCAGTTACGCCAAAGGCAGAAAACAGTCTGACATGTCAAATTAGGGAGGATTCAAACTGGAGAGCATTATGCTAAGTGAAGTAAGCCAGGCGGTGAGGGACAAATACCATATGATCTCACCTTTAACCTGAACATAATCAACAAAAGCAAAAAGCAAGCAAAACTTAACCAGAGACATTGAAATTAAGAACAATCTAACAATAGCCAGGGGGGAGGGGGGAGGGGACAATGGGGAGAAGGGTTTTCAGGAACCGCTATAGAGGACACATGGACAGAACCAAGGGT
>PVJI01023815.1:5401-23150 GCA_004026765.1 Micronycteris hirsuta
CGGTGGCAGACAGGACCAGGTGAAGGTAATATTCAGAGATCAGCAAGCCAGAATTTTTTAAGATACACCTTTGCCGAATTAATTCCCATCCCACAGACATGATCCACACTTGCTTACACAGGAGTCACACGGAGCTGTGCTCAAAACGTGTAGATTCTCAGGACTGTGTTTACACACGTGTGGAAATCACTGCCACAGTTCAAAGTATAAGTAAACTCCCCGGAGCCAGAAAGAGGCGGGGAGTGTAGGAAAAGTTGGAAGTGGCTGAGGCTGGAGCACCATGAGAAGGGGAGGGCTCTGGAGAAGAAGCTGCAGAAGAAGCAGGGGTCACACATCACCCAGACCTGTGAGGATACACCATGAATGTGGCTTTTATCCTCAACACGATGTTACTTCCATTAAGAGAATTAAGCAAGGAAACCCCATGATGTCCTTTGGCATTAAAAATAATTGCTTTGATGGGGGGGAGGGGGGCTGGAGGGGAAAGGAGGAGGGGAGGGGAGAGGATGCAAATAACTGTAATTGAACAAAAATAAAATAAAATTAAAAAAATAATAATAATTGCTTTGGCTCTGAATGGAGAAAGGATTGGGAATGGGCTAAAGCACAAATGGATGGAATGTTTAGGAGCTTACACTGGCTTGCCGAAAGGATGGTGGTAAAGATGAGGAAAAAGTGGAAGATTTGACACACATAGGGGATAAAAAAACAAGTATTCCCACAAAATGGCCTTCAGTTTTTATAGTCTGAAACAATGTTTTTTTTTATCATTCTCTTCTATTTTTAAAGTCATTCAGATAAGAGTAGAAAGAAGAGTAGAAAGTAATTACCTTCACATTTTTCCCCTAGAAAGACAAAAGAAATGATATATATATACAAATGCACATCACTTTACCAAAATATGGGGGCATATAAAATGTTCCCACCTTTCCACTTTAAATCCTTCCATAGGATATAAATATTCTCTCTCTCGCTCTCTCACCACCCTCCAATTTTCACTCTATCTCTCCTTCAGAGATGAATAGATATGTATTATAGTTTCTCATAATTACAAATCACAAAAGACTTTTCATCAACTATAAAACATTTTTAAACATTAATATTAAAAGCTATTGGTCATCCTGCTTTCTATCTATGAGCCTGCCCCTATTTTTCTTGTTAGCTCAGTTTGTTCATTAGATTCCACCTATGAGTGAAATTATATGGTATTTGTCTTTCTCTGACTGGCTTATTTCACTTGGCAGGGTGACAGCTAAGGGAGCAGGGGTGGTTAAGGGATGAAGGGATTGAGCAAAAAAGGAAAAAGGACTCATGGACATGGACAACAGTGTAGTGACTGCAGGGTGGTTGGGGAGGGCGTATAAGGGGACTAAATGATAATGGGAAAAATACAATAAAAATAAAAATAAATAAACTATATTTGTATTTATGTTTGCATGAAATAAAAATTCTTTCCTCCATTTCTCTCCAATTTTTGTAACTTTAACACTTTAGTGGATGCTATCAATAAAATATCTCACATCATTCATATTTTAATATTTTCAGCATTATTGGTTAATCACTAATTGTTTTCATGATATAGGCCAGCCTTGCATGTTGGTAAAATAGCTGAAGACTCTCACCCAGAAACCAATCGTGTCACCTGAGAGCTGGGACAGCACAGCACAGAATATTGCTTTCTGTTTCCGGAAAACGTTTTGTCATTCCATGCATTTCCCACACAACACATGAAGGGGAAATACTTTGCTTTATTACTATTCAAAAATCAGGTTACACATGAATATATGTAATTCATCTTTCCAGTATGATTTAACAAACTATCCCATATATTTAAAACTAATATAGAAACTGAGCAGTTCTGCCTCCCACTTTGAATAAAGAGAAAGTGTCTCATTCCATATATTTTGCAGATATCTAAGTCCAGGTCTATAATCATTTCTGACATTTTACTTTCTCAAAGTTCATTAATTATGTCTAGACTTTTTCTTCATATAATCAAACTCTGCCATGATTTATACTGTGATAGGTGCTTAATCTTCAGATTTTAATTGCAACTTGACCATATATTTTAATGTAATTTATTGTCTCACATTAAAGACATTTCATATATTTTATTTAAAGGTAGAACTGGAGACAGCTAATTCTTCTATTATAAATCTTCAGTTTAGATTTGACATTTTCTTGCAGATTATTAAAGATAAATTCTATCATTCTGTTATCTAAAATCCTAAGAGTTCTCCAAACTGAGGGTAACCAGAGGGGAGATGGCAGGGGGTAATGGGGGGAAGGGTGAAGGGCTTACAGGAACAATTATAAAGGACACGTGGACAATAACGAGGGAAGTGGAAACAGGGGAGGGAGGTATAGATGGCTGGGGTCGGGGGGAGAAGTAGGGAGAAAAGGCAGAAAACTGTACTTGAACAGCAATAAAATTCAAAAGTATTTTTAAAAAATAAGTAAACCCTTAAGAGTTCTTAAAATATTATAATCAAGTATAAGAAACACACAAAGTGAACACATTCATGTGATCACTACAAAGATCAATACACGCAATATTACTAGCAGCCAAGAAGCCCATCTATTTCATTGCCTAAGTCATTAACAGCCCTATAAGTAACCACATCTTGACTTCTATTAACATAGAGTAATTTTTTGTATTTTTCAATTTTTTAAAAATATCATTGTACAATATGTATTCATTGGTTTTGTTCTTTCAATATTAAGCTTGTGACATTCAACCATGCATAACAGTAACTCATTTGTTCTTGACACTGTATATTATCCAATTGTATGAATCCACTGATTTTTAATGTCCATTTTACTGTAAATAATCTTTAGGTATTTTCAGTTTGAGGTTATTAACATATGCTGCTATGAAAATTCTTGTACATGTTTTTGGTGCATACGTGTGTGCACTTGTTCCTCTTGGGTGTATACTTAAGAAGTGAAATAGTTGAATCAAATGGTAAGCATATGTTCACTTTTATTAGATACTGTTCAACAATTTTTCGAGTAGTTCTACCACTTTAAATCCCCACCAGCAGTGTATGAGAGCTTCAGTTGTTCTACAGCCTCATCAACTCTTAGTATTATCAGTCTTTCATTTTAGCCATTCAGGTGCATATACAAGGTATTATAGTATTTCATTTTGTCATTAAAGTTTTAAATTCCATTTCCCTGAGAAACAATAAGGTTGAGCACATTAAGGTTTGCTCATTGGCTATTTGGATATCTTTGTGTGTGTGAGAGAGAGAGAATACATTTTGTTAAGTGAGCTGTCTTTTTTCCCCATTAAGTTGTAGGATTTGTTTATACATTCTGGATACAGGACCCTTGTCAGATATACATATTGCAAATGTTCTTTTCCAGTCACTGATTAGTATTTTCACTTTGTTAATATAATCCTTGAATGAACAACAGTTTTTAATTTATGTTACATCTGATATTTCAAGTTTATCCTTTATCATTAGATTTTTTAATATTCTATGAAAATGTTTTCTATTGCAAGGTAATAAAGGTATTCTCTCATATTTTGTTCCTCTTTTGGCACTTACATCTATAATCCACTAGAAATAGATTTCTGTGTGTGCAACAAAGCTGGGGCCAACAGTCAGTTTTTCTTCAAATGGATATTCAAATAACCCAGCACAATTTATTGAAAAGGGTATCTTTTTTCCACCAAACTAGAGTGGCACTTTTTTAATGTATGCAGTTTGATGTTGGGACACATGCACTTGCCCACATCATCCACAAAACCATCAGCATAATCAAGGTAATAATCAAGACAACATTTCTGTCACATCCCAAAGTTTCCTCCTGCCACCCATTTTACTTTTTGTGGTAAAAACACTTAACTTGAGATCCACCCTCTCAACTAACTTCTCAGTGTGCATACAATATTGTTAACTATAGATACTATATTGTACATTAGAACCCTAGACTTTCTTTATCTTGTATTATTAATACTTTATGCCCATTGAACAATAACTCCATATTTCCCTCTCCCCCCAGCCCTTGGCTACCACCATTCTACTTTCAGCTTCTATGATTTTGACTATTTTAGATACCTACTATAAGTGGAGACATGCAGTATTTGTCCTTCTGTGACTGGCTTATTTCACTTAGCATAACATCCTCCAGGTTCATTCATGTTATCACATAATGCAGAAATTTCTTCTTATTTAAGGCTCAATAATATTCCATAGTATGTGTATATCACATTTTCTTTATCTATTTATCTGTCAATGGACATTTAGGTTGTTTCTATTTCTTAGCCATTGTAAATAATATTACATTGAACATGGAAGCATGAATATCTCTTTGAGATCCTGATTTTAACTTGGGATATACATGTATATAATTTATATATTAAATGTTATATATTTTTTATATTTTGTATATAATTATGTATGTATAATTTTAGGGATTGCTAAGTCATGTGGTAATTCTTTTTTAATTTTTTGAGGAAATGCATACTATTTCCCAAGGCAGCTATACTATTTTACTTTCTTATCAATGGTGTACAAGGGTTCCAATTTATCTACATCCTCACTAACACGAAATTTGCATTCTATATAGTTCTCTATCCTTTTCACCTTCACTGTTTGTTTATATTTAAGTTGTGTGTCTTATAAGCAAAATTATAGATTTTTTATCCACAGATAATTTTTGTCTTTTAATTGTGATACTAAGTATTTTTATATTTAATGTAATTGTCAATATATTTGGACTTAAATTTGCCATGTTATAATTATTTTATAAGTTCTTTTTTATTCTTTTTTGTCTTCTTTGAAAATAACCATATATTTTTATAGTCCAGTTTTCTCCTTGATTAGCTCGCTTATTCATTATTCTTTCAATGATAACTTTAAGATTAAAATATGCTTCCTTGACATATTATGAGCTGGTTTTTTAACTTTACTTACTTGGGTTTGAGTTTTTCTCTTCTGTAATTTGTTGAAAACAAAGTCAGAAATATGTCATTTTATTATACCTCCACATTTTTTCACATACCTCTTCCTCTCATTCTTCCAGCAACAAAATCAGTTCAGTTTCCTAGTATTTTTTTAAGTAAAGTTTTCTTTCTTTTTAAATTAATCTTGGAGAGAGAGAGAAACATCTATTTGTTGTTCTACTTGTTAATCTAGTCACTGGTTGCCCCTTGTATCTGGCCTCACTGGAGATCAAACCTGCAACCATGGCATATAGGGATGATGCTCTAACCAACTGAGCTGCTCAGCCAGGTCCCTAGTGTCTTCCGTTTCAATGATCAGGAAGTCCCTTTCTATCATTGACTCTCCAACTCACTTCACATTTATTCTTTTCTTGGCTTTGAAGTGGAATGATAAGAAATGCCTTCATTAAAAAAATGTGTGTACCTCACAATGTCCTTCTGAAGATCAAAGATGTGAAATCGCATCAACAGATAGTAAATTTGATGCAAAGATAATAAATTTGTTTTCATTTTGTTTTTGCTTTATTCGCTGTATATAATGAAGCACTCAGTTTGAGACACTCCTGCTCACTGCCATGATCCAGGCAGGTTTAGGCATGTGTGACAAACTGGTAAGACAAATGTGTCAGAAGCCTATTTACAGGGCTGAGGAGCCACCTGAGGAAGCTTTGGAGTTATGTCAGTTGCTGGCGTTCAAGCATATCTGGGCATAGCTGGCAAACTGATGGGGCGGTAAGTAGAAACCTGACAACTCTATTCAGAAAAATCCATCCTACATAAGAAGAAGCCTGGCACAAGGAATTTAGTCCAACTCAAAGCTTTCATTCTTGGTGAGGAATAAGGATTTGGAACCCAACATTCTGGTAGTGACTCAAATCTCTTAGTCCTGACGCCCAAAAGTTCTGTCACTAAAAAGATTCTAAGAAGAATAATTCCTCTGAGAAAGGTCATTGCAATTTGAACAAAAGAGCAAGAAGAATAAAAAGGAGGGAGGATGGGGGAGAAGGAGGAAGAGAAGGAAGAAGTGTTCAATTACCCATCAGTTTAACGAATAAATTAATGTCTAGCGAAAGAACATGTAATTTCAAATGTCAAACCCCATACTAGAAATCTCCCTTCCTACAACTTAGTCGTCTCATGCCAACATTTTTCATTGTTACGGAGCAATCTTTTAATTTCCCCATTACTTAGCATGTCATACAATGGTCACCATAATCTACCCCAGGCTATTTTTTAACACATAAAATAAGTATGATACTGAGTAAGGCAGGAAATGCAATATAATACTAATCATAAAAACTATAAAAATTGATCCTGTGATATATTAGAATTTCATAAAAGGTATTTCAGCTTAAATATAACGCCAATGCCTTTCTTGGGTTTTTTGGAGGCTTTTTTTTTCTTTTTACATTTGAATTCAAACATTGACATTATCCTGACACCACAAACCACACGTTCAGTCACAATTTCTGCTATATTCAATTCACAGAAGACTTTGGCAAAATAATATTGGCATGATTGTTGCTCACTTTTCATCCTTGATGCAATTTGTTGTGAAAGTGATCTTTCCTCATTGCAGTTTTTACCAGGAAACTTGAAGTAAGATGTAAAATAGCTTCCACCCTGGGCAAAGCCCGCCAGATCTGATGATGACGATGACACAATAGAGGACCAATAATTAAAATGCTATTTGTCTTTGTCACTTGATTTTCCTCCTCAGGTTCATATTACCATTTTTAGAAGATTGTACTTTTCTTGTTTTGTTTGCTTCTTTATTTAATAGGATCATTGCTGACTCCTGTTATTATTATTTTAGTTATATAAAGCCCTCAAAGTTAAATAGGTTTTCATAATGTATGTGAGGAAAAATAATTTTCCCTCTACCATTCTAGGTTTTTTGACTATGATTCCCCCCTCACACACATGCACAAAATAAAAGACAGATTAATAGGGGAAAACAAACAAGTTTAATGATATGCATACTTTAAAGACATGCATACAGGAGGGATACCCAGGAAACTGAACAACTCCCTGAAATGGCTTTCATGGAAGGAAGAGATTTTCCTCTGCAATCCCATGTTCTTCCAGCTGGCCTAATAATTAAGCCTATGTGAGACAGATTAACAAGAGAAAATAAGCAAATTTACATACATATGTATGGGAACTCCATGAGAATGAGAGAGTCAGAGACCTGAAACACATGAAAAGTTCAGGGACAGAAAGCTGAGATGAGCTATACGTAATATTCTGAGCTAAGGATGAGATGAAGCTCGGGGCTTCAGGGGCAGGCATGTCTTTGCAGGATGAGAAGAGCAGGTGTTCGTTAAATAGGTGAGACAGGCTATCTCTGATAATCTCATGTTATGGGCAGGATCCATACCTTAGATTCTTCTAGGTATTTAGGCAGGGCAGAAGTTTCTCTTGAACCCCCAAGGTCTAGATCACCTTTAGCTCAAAATAATACACATGCCACAGAGGCACATCTTGGTGGTGACTCATTCTGAACCCTTACAGTTCCAAGTCACCACTTGAAATACCATTTCCAGCTAAGACAAAAAAAAATGTTGAGAAGTGGGGGAAGCCAGTTATGGGAGCTATAAAAAAAGCACAGTCGTAAAGGTATGGCCATGCAGGTTTAAGTCTCTGCCTTTTCTATTGATAAGTTTGTAAAGATTTAGTCATCCTTCTCTTCCTGGTACAGAGAAAAAGTCAACCTTACAAATGGAGATTGCCTATAAAAATGTAAATATCACTTACAAAAGGATAACTTCTAAGTTTTTATTTATTAAAAAATAATCTGTCTAAAATAATCCTATGCCAAAGAGAGTGGGTGGCAAACTCTGCTCCCCTTCAATAACTTTCAAATGTGACTATGCAGTTTATTTTATGTTGTTAATATAATAGAAAATAAGACTTTTTCCACCGAAGATGTTACTTTTAATAAAAAGTATTCCATTGCCCAAAAACTCTGTAAAATAAAAGACACATTTTTCATTTTCACCAATAACTTTATTGATTTGGATATTTTGAGTATGTCACCTATCTCCCATGTGGTATAATGTTAATTGTTCTCAATGAATGTCTTGATTTGATCGCTATCAACCTCAACTGGGATACCCAATCACTGTGGAGCATCATCCAGGAAGAAATCTCTAGCAGGAAACTTCGCAGCCACTTTTGACACATTCAATCAGTCACGGCACCTTCTCCATACACTGCACAAATCTTTTTTTGTGTTTCACTTACGTTTTCACTTTTCTTGAAACAATAAAATGCATGCTGATATGACAGCTGTCACAATACTATTTAACAAGATTGTTTCAAATGCAGTTAAAAACAACTAAGCACTATTAGAGCCATCCTATAGGAAAAAAACAAATCAACTTTTTGGCCAACCCAATATCTCATTGACTAGCATTCATTTTTATGTATTTGCTAGATTTTATCCTTTTCATGTATTTGCAAGATTTTACTAAACAGGTATTTTTCCTATTAAGCTTAATTTTATAAGAAAGATCTTTGTTTCAACATTCCAAGAATGTTTGCTTATAAAATAAAATGTTACATATAAACTATAGGTTATCTATAAATAAATCTAGGAACAAATTTCAAGATCCTTCTCTAAGCGATGCATTGGTCAATATTTTCTGTTTGCTTGAAAGAGGGAGAATCATATGGAAAGTAATCCCAGCAGAATGATTTCATGAACAATCTAATCTGGACAGCCCAGGGAATGGAAGGAGGGACCACAGGACCAGGCAGAAATGTTCCTGGATGCCTCCCTATTTTTCCCTTAGGGAGCCCCTAGTGACCACTATGAAGGACACATCAATTAGCATTTTCTGACTCCTCAGGCAGTTCCCACCCTCAGAGCTCTCCTCTTGCAAAAATTCCTCCTATTCCGGCCTGATCTTTTTTTTTTTTTTTATTGCTGTTCAAGTACAGTCCAGCCTGATCTTTATCAGTACTCCCCAACCTTTAACTTCCCTCCCCTCCCACCTAAAGAACAATGAAATAATCTTCCTATTTCTTCCTCCCTGTAAAAGTTACTCCTGTAATAAATGGGCATGCCTGCCTGAGAACTATATCATAGATGAAATAATTATTTAACCATGCAGTTATTGAGTGATGAAATAATTATTTAAGTACAAAGTTACTGAGTGACTACCACATGATGATATTGTGCAAGGGCCCAAGAATAAAACAGAAAGAAAACCACAGGTGTTCAACAGTTCAGTGGGGGGAGAGAAATATTGATTACGTTATTATAAAAAAGAGTTGTAGCATGGCCTGCTAATTGTCCTCCAATATAATTTCTTTTGTGTTCTATGATAAATGAGTTTTTGTCTGAGCAGAATAAACACTATAGTTCCCAGACTCCTTTGCATGTGGGAACTATCACACTACAAAGGACAGGAGGGTTTGCTCTCTTCTTCTTTCCCCCTTCCTGATGGCTGGCACGTGTAGTAGGGTAGTGCAGAGGAGGACTATGTGCCTGGGATGATTGAGTAACAAGACGAAAGAGCTCTGTCCTTGGATGATCTCATGGACCAAAGCTGCTCTGCTACCCCTGGGACTGTTACCTACACATAATTACACCAAAGAGAAAAAGCTTCCCTAAGCTTCCCTTGTGTTTAAACTATTGTCATTTAAAGTCTCTATTACATGAAAGAGGGGTGAACTAACTATGTATATGTGTGTGTGTGTGTGTGTGTGTGTGTGTGTGTGTATATATATATGTATATGAGGTCTGTCCAAAAGATATCCAGTCATGTAATATGAAAAATAGAGACGTTTACTAAAGAAGACACAAGATACAAGAATCACTGTACATAGGACAGTGATGCCTCAGTCCCCTTCAGTATATTTTCCTTGGGACCCTACACTATTCTCCCAATCGCCATCAGCTGCCCCATCATATTTCCCTGAATCTCATCAACCGTCTGAAATCTATTCTCTTTCAAGGGTGATTTTAGTTTTAGGAAAGCCAAAAATTGCATGGTGCCAAATCTGGGCTGTAGTGGGGCTGAGTCACCTAGCTGATTTGATGTTTTGACAAAAAAACTCTGCACGAGATGTGATGCATAAATGGGCATGTTGCAATAATAAAGCTGCCAATCACCATCTATCCATAGCTGCAGCCTTCTGAATCATCTGAATAGTTTCTTCGGAGGAATGTTCAAGCTTAATGCAAAATTTAATGCAGATTCATCGCTTTACGCGTTCAGTTATTTTGAATGTGACAGCCACACAGCACACATGCTCACTCAACAAGGTCCACACCCTCACTGGCTAGTACAGTGAAATTGTAATTGTTCATATATGTGCATTCCAGTCCACCTCCTTGGCTGCCAGGTTACATCGCTGTCACGTACAATGGCTGGACTTTTTCTGGACAGATCGTGTGTGTGTGTGTGTGTGTGTGTGTGTGTGTGTGTGTGTGTGTTGCGTATACTATGTATAGTATATTGGTATGTATTTTCAGACTAATAATTTTCTTGAAACATGGAAACGAATACCCTGAAGACCAAGGAAGGTGTCATCCATTCAGTTACTACAAAAAACAAACAAATAAACAAACAAAAACTAACGATGGCTTGTGAAATACCAGGCACCGTTGTATGTGTTAGGCATGGACAATGAACAAAAAACAAAGTTCTTGTTCTCATAGAACTTACATTTTAGTGCATAAAATGGCAATCAATTAATCAGTAAATGGATAAAACTTTAATTAGTGATAATGCTGCAAAGAAAAATAAAGCATAAGAGGAGAAACAGAGAGACAGAGTGCTATTTGAAATAGGGAAGTCAAGGAAGCCCTCTCAGAGGTGGTGTGCTCTTGGGCAGGCACCTGGATGAAGTGAGTGATGTGTCCGGTGACATTCTGGGGAAATGGTGTCTAGGAGGAGGGAATAGGCAGTGCACAGGCTACTATGGCCAGGGAGCTCAAAATGTGAGAGGAACAACAAAAGGGCCAGTGTGACTGAGCGGTAGGAGCAGATCGACTTTCAATAATGTAACAAATGTAACTTCACTTAGCACATCATATTTTCTTGATGCAGTTCCTTGGCACCAAAGGAACTTGGAAATACCCTAGAGATGAATATCTTATATTGAGTTTAAACTATTTGGAAAGTATGCATGATGTTATGTTGCTAAGTAATGTTCAAGCTCTGCCTTGACATTTTGCCGTTATTACTATGGTTTACACATAATATTATGGCATAGGTTAAATGAAGTGTGTCATTCAACATGTAAGTGCCTTCAGGATCAAGCTTCCATGTTTCCTTGTTCAAGATCTTTCCAGGTTTTAACTGGTTTAGTCATGAAAACAAAAAGCACATTCCTTCCAAATGCTATGCAAGATGTGTCATCTTATTCAATGGGAGTGGGGAGTAGGCAGGAGGGTGGGGAGCAATGAGGGAAGAATTGGGACAACTGTAATAGAACAACAATAAAATATTCAATTAAAAGAAGAAAAATAAAAAGAATAAAGAGAGATAATGGTAAAGGTAATATTTAGGAGAAAACACAGGATGCAAAATGCTATTTCAAAGGTTCTTCCACATTCAGTTTCTTAGGACACTGAGGTCCCAGTGGAAGCTGTGGTAAAGCCCAAGTCTACAGCTGGCAATTATTCCAGAGGACTTTGGGAGCGCAAACACATGAGCTTTCTCCTCTTTCTGCCCACCTGCTCTCTCACTTCCCCTCAACTCCCCACTGCCAATAAATTGCAATAAACTTAAAAATTTTCCATATAACAAAACAAAACTTCAGCAGAAATCTTTGGCTTCATATGACATTCATAAAATTAAGAATAGTGCATGGAGCCCTGGCTGGTGTAGCTCAATTGATTGAGTGCAGGCTGGAAACCAAAGGATTGCTGGTTCGATTTCCAGTCAGGACATATGCTGGGTTGCGGGCCAGGTCCCCACTGAGGACCATGTGAAAGGCAACCACACATTGCTGTTTCTCTCCCTCTCTGACTCCCTCGCTTCCCCTCTTTCTAAAAATAAATAAAATCTTTAAAACATTTTTTTAAAAAAGAATAGTACATGGATTTTTTGCATTAGATTTTTAACAATCTTTTACTAAAAAGTGTTAGTAAAAATGCTTTTAAGAGTTCTCTATGAGCCCTGGCTGGTGTAGCTCAGTGGATTGAGCGCGGGCTGGGAACCAGAGGGTCCCGGTTCGTTTCCCAGTCAGGGCACATGCCTGGGTTGCGGGCCAGGTCCCCAGTGAGGGCCATGTGAGAGGCAACCATACATTGCTCTTTCTCCCTCTCTGTCTCCCTCCCTTCCCCTCTCTCTAAAAATAAATAAAAAATTTAAAAAAAAAAAAAAAAGAGTTCTCTATGAGATATATTCCTCAAATATTCTGCCTTGAGCAAAACTGGAGGGTATAGCAACTGCATACAATATTGCTGCCAACACTCCACACCTTCCAATACACGAAAGCACCTGAGGATCTTATGGAATACTCTCATGGAATATATGGGTAACTCAAACCACAGCTCATATTATTCCATGACATTACTTTTCAAAGAAACACAATTATAACAAATAATAAGAAAAAGGTGCTTAATCTTCAAACAATGGGAGAATTTTTATAAAAGTAAGTTTTGATGCAGAAGTCAATACTGCTTCATCTTTAGACAAAAATGGTGTGAAAAGCTGACATAAGTGGAGCCACTTTAAAACAGAGGAACAAACTGACAGTAACCAGAGGGAAGTGGAGGTGATAATGGAGGGAAAAGGGGGAAAGGTTTTCAGGAACATGTATAGAAGACACATGGACAAAACCAAAGGAGGGTAGGATCAAGGGTGGGAAGTGGGGATGGCTGGGGTGGCGGAGTGTGGTGAGGAGACAATGGAGACAACAGTACTTGAACAACAATAAAAAATGTGAAAAATAAAAAAATAAGAATCCCCCCAAAAATAAATAAATAAAAATAAACCAGAGCTAGGGCAGCCATTCCAGAGGAACTGCCCAGCAAGTCTTACTCCTTGAACTTTTGGAATGTTTGAACTGGGCAAAATAACCTTTGGACTGGGTCAAACCAACATTATATTTCAAACAACTATTTGCAAATTTAACAGAGAAGCAGATACAGGCTTTTCAATAACTCAGCCCTCAGCCCCTCCTTGGGTCATCTGACCCTGGCCTTAGGAACCAAAAGTGCTGGGCCACCTATATGGCCACCAGCCATACAGGTAATGCCGGCGCCAAGGAATAACAGTGAGTCAACACATGAGTAGGCTATTCACTCAGCTTTTACTGATGCAAATTCAATCTCAATCAGTAGCAATCAATCAAGAGCGATAATAGTTGGAAACAATCAGTAACAATATTACATGAGAGAATTGGGCCATGACAAACCCAAGGTCCAGGAGTCCAGATCAAATCTGGGCCCAGGGCCAGCCGGTGGTGAACTCCTCCCAAGGCCGACTCAGAGGGATGGGATCGCAGCGGAGCTCTGTCTCCCGGGCGTGACATGCAGGACGGCTCGAGGCGACTCGCTCTCCGAATGCATTGTCCATCGTCTGAAGTCCGCTTACAAACTCTTTTATGATGCAATGCCGTGCCAGCCTCTGATTAACACATGTTTTGTGCAGCCATGATAAGCACATGTTGTTCACTACGTTGCACTGTGCATTCTCAGGGGATCGCATCATCCCTCCGAGTCACGGCTCTACTGCGAGTGCTCTAAACATGGCTTCCCTCCAAGCCATCATCGTTCACAGACTGACACCGTCTTAGTTCAGTCCAGCTCTCCACACTATCAGACTGAAAATGAAAGATATTCTTCAGAATTAGCACCTCTATGTATAACTAAACAATAACGTAGCATATTTTCACTTATAGAAATTCTTACATGAGGGGGGATCCAAAAATAACAGAATTATCTTCTGGAGGGCCGGCCCCTCGTACTACAGGCTTCCCCGGATAGGTAAGTGCTCTAGGAACCCATCTGTGCCAGAGTACCAGCTGGCGTTGTTGTGAGAGGCCGCATTCAACTTCAGTGAGTTTTTGTTGAAGATTCAACATGTTTGCCCATTTCATGATGGGTGATTTACTAGCCCACCTGCCAACAGCTCTTGGAGTGTTCAGCAGTTTTTGACCAAAAACGCATGAACCCCATGCCTCACCCTCCCTATTCACCCAATCTTGGCCCAAGCAACTTTTTTTTTTTTTTTTTGCTTCCTCAGGTGAAAAAAGTCTTCAAAGGGAAATGTTTTGCTAATGTCGATGAGATGAGACAAAAAAACAGCAGAAGCACTAAAAGGCATCGAAATCAATGAGTTCAAGACTGTTTTGAGCAGAGGAAAAGATGTCTCAATAGATGTATGGCATCAAATGGAGAGCACTTGAAGGGGACTGAACTTTAAACATCTAAGAATAAATACACAATGTTTTATAAATACTGTTTTGGGGTGGAGATCCCCTTATATTTATATAATTATTTTCCTTTCTCTTTCTCACAAAAGCTCCTTATCTTCACCTCATAGTCAAAACAAAATTTAGGCTTCTGCTTGAATAAATCTTTCTGAACAGATATTCTTTGTGATCTCAAATTTAAAAACCTTGTGACCTCTCACTTTGCCCTATTATTTTTGATTAACAATGCATTTAAAAATATTGGTGAATTAATTGACCTTGGGGATTTATTTTTCAATAAAAATAGGTAATATTTCTAGTTAATTCTGGAAACTGGCTCAGCAATTTCCAATTCAGCTCCTTTCAACTTCTCACTAAAATACCCAAAGGCAGAAAAAAATACCAATACCCCAAACCACAAAGAAAAATGTAACTATCAGGCAGTCTAACACTATAATCTTGGAGAGATTGGCAACAATTGTAAGGCTGATAGGAATAGGTTTAGAAAAACAATTCAGAATTCAGCAAATGACATACACTGGCTTCAATTTATGGGCAAATAAAAAAACTACCTAAAAATACAGGCAGGAAAATATTTGTCCTTCCAAACTACCTATGCTCCTGACCTGGAAAACTAGAGGTTGTGTCAGTCAGAAAATCACGTAATTGTTCTTCTGTACCTTTCAGGTACCAAAAGTATGTAAACCCACCCACATCTTGCTTCAATATTTCCATACTCAGAGTAACATTACAAATGCCAAGTAACAATCAGACCACAGAATTAGGAGGGACTTTGGGAACTGGTAAAAACTTAGAGAATTCTGATAATTATGTCCATGTGTACAGCACTGTAATCACCATTTTTAATAAAGATCAGAAAGGAAGAAGTAATGTCTTCATTCACAAATTACATTGCCATGTAAAGAGGAATTCTTACAAATTCTACCAAAAAATACTAAGTTAATAAGTGAATTTTTTATGTAGCTTAACAAAACAATAAATACACAAATCAACTATATTTCTACAGATTACTCATTAACTATTAAAATGATATCTTAAAATGTTATTTATAACAGCAGCTTACAAAATATAGATTTTAATAAAACCTGCAGAAACTCCACACTGAAAATTATACGTTATTGAGAAAAATTTTAAAGGACTGGGTAAATGGAAAGTTGTATCATGTTAATGGATAAGAAGACTCAATATTGTTAAGATATTAATTCTCCCTAAATTGGATCTACAGGTTTAATGCAATCCTGGTCAAAACTATCAACCCAATGCTAAATGTGCATGGAAATGCAAAGTACCTGGAATAGCCAGTCACATGAGAAAAAATTATTAAATATTACTAAAATTTTGTTTGCCATGCAGCATTATTGTGGAAATGGTTAACTATACAGAAATTCATAAGAAAAGGGGTATGCCTAAAACACATAAAGTTGATTGGGTGCTGAGTGAAATATGGCAAGCATATGTCAAAGAAGAATAAATAGAATGAAGAATAAAACCATTATAGGAAGATGGAAAATGGCAAAGCATGTTATTTAGAGGCAAAAACTTGTTTAAAATATTGCCTATAATAACTTGGAAAACAATATATATACCTAATGAATTCATGACCTTGAACAAGCAGGTGTCTGCGTAAAATGCTGAAAGCATCTGTTGGCTGATTCTAGCCTTACAAGGTTCTGTAAAAGAGAACGTAGCTCAGACGAAACTGGCCAGTGTACCTATATTTTGAGAAATTGTGAAAGCTCAGGAATTGTAGCACTTGCTACACTAGAAAGTAAAACTGTCATCCACAGTCTGTATCTCTGTCCATGATCTCTGTCTTACACATTCTTTGTTCCTGTCTCATAACCTATCCTTCTTTTATGTACATGACAATGACTGTAGATAACTTTTGCTTAGATTAATACAGGGCAGCCAAACTTTCAACCCATTCAAGTTAACAGGGTTGAACTGTTTTCATTGATTTGAAAAAGTTTGACAATAAATTCATTGAAAGAAAAAAGATATACAAAAGTTAATACACTAAGATCCAGTTTTTGTTCAAAATAAAATACATCCTATAGAAGACATCACCAGATGACATACATCATAGTACTTCTTTATTTTATAATTTTTGTTTTTCAGTTACTATTGACATTCGGTATTATGTTGGTTTCAGGTGCATAGCACAGTGGTTAGACATTTATATAACTTACAAAATGACCCCCCCACAATAAGTCCAGCACCCGCCTGGCACCACACATAGTTATTACAATATTATTTACTATATTCCCCATGTTGTACTTTGCATCCCATGGCTATTTTGTACCTGACAATTTGTAGTTCTTAATCTCTTCACCTTTTTCACCCAGTCCCCCAATCCCGCTCCTGTCTGACAACTATTAATTTATTTTCTGTATCTATACATCTTAGTATCTCAATGCTGACCTCTAAGTGGTTGGTGGTAGATGGAGGCATTTATTTTTATTTTTTCTTACTGCATTTTCAAACTTTTAGATATAAACATGCTTTGATTCTGTAGTCAGCAAAACAATAATGAAAAAGAAAGTCAGGTTTTGAATTGAGGAAAAAAATTATGAAGAATTAAAATCTTAAGTAATGCCATGTTTTTTTTTTTTTCTCATAGTGCAGCTACACATTGTGAAAAGTAAGTTTCTATGAAAAAACAAAGCAGAAAAAAAAACAGTAATGAAGAAAGTAATATCTAGCATGTATTAGTTAGACGGTAATTGCAGATTGCCAACAGGGGTTATTAAGCATAAAAATTGTTTCTACCAAAGTCACTACTGTGTTTTTGAAGATAACACCTGAATAATAAATTTCCTACTCACAAGATGAAGAGGAGCCAATTAACTTTCAACCACATTTATTTTTCATATTTGAATCAGCCAAATGGCCCACAGCATCTAGTTCCAGGACTGTAATCAATGCAGAACCATTGTTAGCATGTTAGACTGAATCCTTGATAAATAAAAATACTCTTCAAAATAAACAAGAACTCTATTTTCTATATTAAAGTTAATCATTTGTTACAAATGTTTCCATGATTCTTATCCAAAATAAATTAGTGTATATTTATCCTAATAGTGATTTTATAAAAAATGTAATTAGAACAAAATCTTATTGCAAATTCTAAAAATTATATATTAAATTCTAAAATCCATGACCACAGGCAAGCAGCAATATTTTTTTGACTAAAATATCAGAACCATGCCCTGGCTGGTGTAGCTCAGTAGATTGAGTGCAGGCCTGCGAAGCAAATGGTTGCTTGTCCGATTCCCAGTCAGGGCACATGCCTGGGTTGTGGGCCAGGTCCTCAGTTGGGGGCACGTGAAAGGTAACCACACATTGATGTTTCTCTCCCTTTCTTTCTCCTTCCTTTCCCCTCTCTCTAAAAATAAG
>PVJI01023816.1:0-22917 GCA_004026765.1 Micronycteris hirsuta
GTCTGGTCAGCAGAAGCAGGTGGTGGTACTTGGTTTCCCCAAAGGGTAGCATTATCAGGACTGAGCAGGCAGCTGGTCCATCATCCCCCTGGCTCTCATCCCCTGACCACTGAACACACACACACACATACACACATACAAACACACACACACTCTTACCTACTACTTGTAAAACTGATGAAATCTGAATAAGAGCAGAGGATTGTTTCAATATAAATCTCCTAGCTGTGATATTCTACAATAGTTACAAAAGATGTTACCATTAGGGAAAATTGAGTGAAGGGTATATGGGATTTATATTAATTCTTACAACTGCATATCAATCTACAATCTCAAAATAAAATGTTAAAGACATTAGTATATGGACATTGAATGATATAGCCTGAAAATATGTGGCTATATAGTTAATATAATACCTTTGTCAAAACAGATAAAGATTCATAAAATGAGCAAAGATATTCGAGTTGAATAATATGATGACTAAGCTCAAGGTAATAGTTACATATAGAATGTACATCATCATCAACAAAGGAGATATTTTCTTTTTATCCACCTGGTATCCAGCATGCTAACAGGATTGATTAGTAACTGTAACTGACAATCTGTGCATAACAAATGGCAGCGTTTATTGGCAATATGGAAAACTGATCGTATGTACCTGGGATATACAAAGGGCTTCTACAAATTGGCAAATGATAAAAGTAGGCAATTCATAAAGGGAGAACACATAGCCAACAAGTATATGAAGTGTGAAGAGATGCTCAAAATTGCCATAAGTCAGAGATATGCAAATTACAAAAGCAGTGAAATCTCTCCTCTCCTCTCCCCTCTCCTCCCCTCCCCTCCCTTCCCCTCCTCTCCTCTCCTTTCCTCTTCTCTTCTCTCCTCTTCCCTCTCTATTTCTCTTTCTCTCTCCCTCCTTCCTCTTTCCCTTTGTCTCTCTATCTACCTATATCTATTTATACTTTAGACCTGTTTTATCTTGAATTGGCAAAAGTAGCAAATTAATTGCTATCAGCAAAAAAGGTCTTGGGAGATGGGAACCATCATGTTCATGTGAAAAGCCCGCATGTGAACTAGCACAACCGGGTAGAGCTCATTAAAGGCAGCGTGTCTATTACTGATGAGCCAGGAATTCCACTGTGGAGTTATACCCCACAGACTTCACCAGCAAGTCCACCCGGAAAGGCTGTTGAGGATTTCCATGGCCATGGTGTCTGAGATTGGCAAAATGTATGGCATGCAGACCGGACAATGCCTGCAGCAGTGAGCCAGAAGTGCAGGGAAGCCAGAGGGGAGCTTACCAGGACACTGATAAACCACAGAATGAGGATCTAGCAAGCACATTCTATGTGCATTCAAAACAAACATAAAGACATAAAAACGTTTTATAAAAGTATCATATGTCTTCATGGCAGGTGCATGCAAAAACTGGCACCTCTGGAGGTGGGATTAAAATAGAAGTAGGGAGTTAGAAATAAATAGGGTAAAAATGAAACCATAAGAATCCTCTACGTGGATTGATGAGGCAAATGGTATAAGTAAAGTAAAAATAAAGAGAAAATAACAGAAGCCTGTTTTGTAGAGATAGGGGGGTTGGAGGAGTAAAACCAGCATCTTTCTAGGAAGTAGCCTCTGCATGGGGCAGAGGTGGAGAGTCCAGCAGGAAAGGAATGTGTATACTTTGGTAAAAATAGAAAAAGAGAGAAGGAACAAAGACTCTGGTGCATGCAAACAAACAGATTGACATCTGGCTGCATCGCAGCCTCCGGGCCTACTTCTGCCTGACTACTTTTCTGTTCAGCCTCCCACTGCTGCCTGCTCTTGAATGCAGCCAGAAGTGAGTGCGTCACACACTTTTTGCCAGCCTGTTCCTTCCAAGTGGGCGCTTGCAGTCTGGCCCAGCATTTCTCTTCCTATGCGACAGGGTGCTGGAGAGCCAGCCCTGGCATGCAGATGTCTGCCCCATGGGAGGCCTTGTCAGTGCAAAGCTGCCCGGTAACCTGATGCTGTTTCCCGAAGAAAATGCAACCATTGTTTCTACACAAAACATGCCCTGTCCCTGGCCAGGCCTGTCTGCAGAAAGTTCTTTCTCCAAAACCCTGAAGGAAAACGCTGCAAAAAAAAAAAAAAAAAAATGTGCTCTGGATTCAGTCTCCCAATACACAGTTTTTAGCTAAGAACAGGGAGGCACAGTCATCTCAAGGGGCCGTGGGAGGGACAGGACATGGGACAAGTACAAGCTGCCCACTGCATCCTGGGCAATCGGGCTCTCGAGCCTCCCTTGCCATAAACCCACCAAAACCTTGGCAGCCCACTGCCTGCTTAGTTCACTTTTCCCCGAGAGCCAGATCATAATGAAACCACGTGCCAGTGGGTCCTGCACTTGCCCTCCACAGCCTCAGACCTTCTCCAAAGATTGCCATGGCCTTTGTACCCCTACTCCAACCCTCTCTAGAACTGACTAGACATCCACAGCCCCCACCAAGTCTCCTGAGAGTAGGAGCAGGGTGGACAGAATGGGCAATTTCTGCCTCCTTCTGGCCAGCCTGGTGGTGGGTGAGGGCCTAGAACAACACTTCCCAGCTCCAGCCAGGCCTGCAGACCCCTTGTCCCTTCAGGCCCCTAGCCCAGCAGATCACTGTGAGGAATTAATTGGTGCTGAGACACTCCTGCTACCACGGTAAGTCAAATAAATGAAACTATTATTGAGTCCCACTAATCATTTTACTGACAATAGTAAATTTTTAATTAGGAAAGTTTGTATTTCAATTCTGAATAAGATATTTTAATAACATTTTTAAGGGCCATGGAGTCCAGCTGTTGCCCCCTTCCCTTATAACCAGCAAGGCCCCTCCCCATTATGTAGGTCCTGCCTCCAACAGGCCTCTCACTCTGACTGTGGACACCACTCCCTAACACCTGCGCATACTGCATTCACTGCCATGCTCCTCCTGGAGCTGTGGGACCCACAGATGTCCAGACTCCCAAATGGAAGGATTAAACCTGGAACCACATGGACTCAGGCAGGGGCATCGGGAGGTGTGGCAGCACCAGACGAAACAGGTTTGAGAGCCATCAGGGGTGGCCAACTTGCTCTTCCTCATCCCAGAATCAGATGGGGTGTGGGAGAGGACTCCCGCTATCCTGCCTGGATGTGGACAATGGCTTGGCCCAAGTCTATCCGGGGCCAGGGTATCAACAAGGGCTGGCAGGACTTCCCACTCCGGGTACGACAGGAACTCCAGGCTGAGGCCCAGTGGCCTCAGAGGCAGATGCGCAGAGAGGTTCCCAGGGGGTGGAATGAGGCCTTTCAGGGGTTCTTGATTCTCAGTTTATGTTCTCCCAAACTTCACCACCCCTGGAAGCACTGTTTAGATTATCTATTCTTGAAACAGCCATGTTTCTCTTGTGAACATCTGGAAGCTTGCACTGCAGAAGAGGTGGCCAGCTCTTTGCTTTTCTAATTACTCCAAAGTTTGGGTAATTGGATTCTCTGACTCAAGACCCAGCTCAAGCATTTCTTCCTCAGGCAGAGGGAACTAGCAACTGAGACCCTCACCCAGGCCTGGGAATTCCTGAGATAGTGACTCCAGTGAAATGTGGCAGCATTTGCCCCTCACCCAGTGATTTTAATGCAGATTTCCCACATTAAGTAGTCTGGGAGGAGATCTTCTCTCTACAAACTCTTCCTCTTTCTCTAAATGGTTTCAGTGTCACCTTCCCAGAAGGAGCTGATGAGCAGGTAGAACTGCTGCCCTTCTGGGGCCTGGAAGGACACAGGAAGAGGAAGGAGCCTTGGAGCTCTCACAGCCCTGGCTGGGAGGCAGGTAAGGGAGGGTCCACTCCTCACTCTGCCTGGTCTGGGGTCTCCTACAACTTGGCACAGGGCAGGCCTATTAGTGTGCTAGGGCCGCTGTAACAAACACCTCAGGGTGGGAGGCTTGAACAACAGGCATTATCATCTCACAGTCTAGAGGCTGGAAGTCCATGGCCAAGGTGTCAGCGGGGCTGGTTTCTCCTGAGGCCACTGTGCTTGGCTTGTAGAGACAGACATTCATCTCCTCCCTGCATCCTCACACAGTCTTCCCTCTATGTGTGTCTGTGCCCTAATCTCTTCTTATAAAACACTAGTCACATTAAATTAGGACCCACCCTACCAACCTCATTTTAACTTAATTAATCTCTTTCAAGGCCCTATCTCCAAATACAATGATATTTTGTGGTACTGGGGGTTAGGACTCCAAACATATGAATTTGGAACAGGACAACTTAGCCCATAACAAAGGGTGTCTTCCAGCCCCGCACCCTACTATCCTGACTTCTCCTATAAGATGACAAGATAACAAAGGCTGGGGCAGAATGCTCCAAAATCAGCCTCAAGGGCAGAGGTGTTCTGAAAAGGCATTAGAAAAATACACTTGGCAGAACTTGAACATAGAAAGTCTTTTCCCATCTTGTTCACTGGGGCAGGGATCAACATACTATGGCTAGAGCCAAATCCCAGGTGGGGGTGGCTCCTGGCCTTATAGGTGACTGTGCTGAGGCACAGCCATGTCCTTGTGTGCAGCCATGTCTGTGGTTACTTCTGCAGTTTCACAGCTGCAGCAGAGATCACACAGTCTCCAAAGCCTAAAACATTTATGGGAAACTGTGCCAGCCCCACACTGGAGTTCAACTCCCTGTGGCAGGGACTTTGCCATCAGACCACAGCTGCGTACCGACACAGCACCTACAGCTCTGCATGGCACATAGCAGGGGGCCAAGTAATACCTGGAGAATGGACAGGTGAACATGTGCATGTGGAACTGAAGGCGTGGTGAGGTGGAGCCCAGGAAACTCTTGGAATGATCCAATGAAAGCTTTACACCTTAGCACTTTGATACCTGATGCTCACATGCATCAGGCTGATGTTCATCCTGTGTCCCCTACAAGACCACAGGATCCCTGTCAGGAAGGGCCTGGGTGCTTTTGCTAGTGCTCTCAGGGGCTTCTGCCCACAGGACTTGTTACTGAAACTCTCTGTCTCACTAAGTATAGAAAACCCACTACATTCATGACCATAAGCACACTGTCTGCCTCAATGACCTCTGCAACGCAATGACATTGACTATACTTGATACGTTCTAAGACATTAGAGCCCAAATCAAAGTGTGAAAGGTGTTGGTCAAATTGTCAGCCAGATGGAGCCCTTGCCAGAAGGGGTCTGCTCAACCTTCCTCCAATTAAGATTTTGTGCTTAGAACATAAGAAATAAGATCCCCTTTTTTCTCCCCCAAATTTTAGTGTTACAGTGTTCTAGGACTTGTCACCACCCCCAAAGAAACCCAGGACCTGAGACACACAGTGCTCCTCTTTCCCTGACCTACAGCTATGCTACGTTTGAGTGATCCTGACCCTCCTGACCTTCCTGACCTTAAGTGAGCTCAGAGTTCCCAAGGATATCCTTCCATTTCTCAGGACACTGGGACACGCCATGGCAATACTATTGTCTTCCACACAAGTCTGCTCACTGGCACAATACAAATTAACTTTTTGGAATAACCTTGGGCATCCCATTATTCCTCAAGGTGCAATTCCAAAATAAACTCCCAGGTGCCTGCTTCCTGGAACCTTTGCACCCATTCTTGAACTCGAGAGGCAAGAGGAAGAAGGAGGAAGGGAGGAAGAAAGGTTCCCCTATGCCTGTCAACATTCAGCCCCCTGGAAAGGAGATGCACAGGTGGCCCACACGGGCCACCTGGGTCCTCCTCACGGGGCTGGGAGCAGGCCTTCCAGGGTCAGAGGCCTGAATGGGAACACTGGTTCTCATTCTTCCTGGGTGTGGAACCCCTGGAATGCTTCACTTTCCACATTTGTAAAATAAACTTAATAAGTCTAATCTCACAGAACTCCTCAAAAAATTAGCAGTCATTACAAATGCAAGCACTTAGCACCAGCAGCTGGCATGAACAGAAGGTCAATCAATACAGAACATACATGAAACCTGGAAAACAGGATGGCAGGGGCAAACACACAAAAATTCACAAGAATAAAAAGGAGAGGAAAAAAGCATATCTTTATTTAAATTTTTTTAAAATTTCAATTACAGTTTACATTCAGTATTATTTCGTATTAGTTTCAGGTATATAGCATACAGGAAGCATATTTTCTAAATGTCTTAGGAATACTCTTTTCCAGAGCTTCAGCAGCATGAAGTGGAAGCTTGAGCTTTGTCCTCCAGGCTCACACACACGTACACACAAATATGTGTAAAGTCACAATGTAGACAATACTTGGCTGGATACATTCACCTCAGTACCCTGTCATAATGTCTATCCATCACACACATCCAAGAGATCAACTTGAGAAACATTTTCTGTCTCAACTGCTCGGGTTGGCTTTGCCTCAGCTAGAGCAGCACACAGTAAGCTTATTTCAAGACATGGTTTGGTCCGGCCAAGAGTGGAACCAAATGCTCGTGCCAGGAGTGAGCTGGGTCACCTCACATGCATTCCTCATATACCTTGGTTTCTACCCAGCTCCTTCACAGGTAAAACACCCCGTCTTCTAAAACTACATAGCTAAATTTAGTATGAATGTGTGAATGCAAAGTGCTTCTATTATTAAGCTGACACAGAGAGAGAAATATTTCTCTGGTGACATCTAGCAACTCCTGGCATCCAGGGATGCCTTTCCTAAAATCCTTTCCAAATAGGGAACTTGCAGCACTCTGAAACTGAACGAAGGGGACCCCAAAGAATCTGTGGATTTGAAAATATTCAACACATACTTGAAGTATCTCTTGCCTTAGGTATTCAGAAAGAACCCAGAACTGTGAAATATGAAGCTCTCACAGCCATGGAAAGTGCCGACTGCCAACTGCACTGACGCCCTCCAGTTCCCTGGCTGGTGCCCTGGAAGCTGCGTCAGCACCATCAGTCCACTCGCACCGTCTCCGGGCGCTTACACAGTCCATCTCAGGCTCGAAAACACCACGATTCCAACTCAGTCACTCGCTTTCTGGGGAGCACAGATTATATTTCCTTTCCAGAAAGATGTTTTAAAATTTCAAAAATAGTGTATGTCTTAAAATTCAGATGAATTAAAACTGTACAATTCTAGAGTTTATTGAGTGCTAACTATGTTCTAGGCATTAGGTTCCCACTATTTTATTTGATCTCACCACAACTCAAGGGCACAAGGATGACTATCAATCTCATTTTTCATTCATTCCTTCAATAATAACAAGTATTTATTGGCACCTTCCTTGTACCTGGCATCATTCTAGTTGGTAGGCAGATGGAAGAGAATCAATGTCCTTCCCAGGGGGAGCTGATAATCTAATGAGGAAGACAGACCACAGCAGCAATCACCAGTCACACAGCTACAGGTCATGCCAGACAGTGATTAGTATCCCAAAGAGAAATGAATCAGGGCTAAACATCCCACATGAAGGGAGCAGGGTCAGGAGTGACTTCTAAGAGGAGATGACATCTAGGGATCAATGTGAGTGAAGGTAGGGCAGCCAGTTGGGATGTGGGGAAAGTCCTCTCATGGACGACAGAGCCAGGGTGTCACTGGGGCTGGAGGGTGAGGAGCGAGAGGTAGGGGACATGTTGACATCACAGAGGTAGGAGAGGTAGGCAGGGCTGAGAATCAGGACAAGGTGTGAGTGCAAAACATCTTGGATTTTAAGTTGGATGGGAAACAAACAGAGGGCACTCTAGTGCAATATTTTCCATTCATTATACTACGCTCTTTAAAGAAAACCCGTGAAATGGATTTCATAACCCATTAATACACTTATAACCCTATAGTTTGGAAGACATACTTTGGTGGGTAGTCCTTGCTTCTGAATTATATTATTGAAATGTAGACATTTAAAAAGGAATCTATCATCACAAGAAAAAAATGTGTAACTAGGTGTGGTGATAAATGTTAACTGAACTTATTGTGATGATCATTTCTCAACATATACATTTATTGCATAATGTTGTTACACATCTGAAACTAATATACATTACATGTCAATTGTATGTTAATAAAAATGCAGCCCCAAAGGAAAAGATCAAAGGAAAAGTTTGACTGCTTTGACTGTCAGAAGAATTAACTGCAAAGTGAGTTTAAAAATGGAATCAAAGCCCTGGCTGCTGTAGCTCAGTGGATCGAGTATGGGCTGCGAACCAAAGGGTCCCTGGTTCGATTCCCAGTCAGGGCACATACCTGGGTTGCACGCCAGGTCCCCAGTAGAGGACCCATGAAAGGCAACCACACGTTGATGTTTCTCTCCCTCTCTTTCTCCCTCACTTTCCTTCTGTCTAAAAAGAAATAAATAAAATCTTAAAAAAAAAAAAACTAAATGCCAAATGGCCAAAATGCCTTGAATGGCCATGTAGGTCCCTCAGGTTCTCCAAGAAGCCGTGAGCTGTCAGATCACCAGCCTGTCAGCCCCACTCCCTAACATCTCAGCTCTCATGTCAATACCATGTCCCACTGCGAGGCATCTGCTGGCTCTGGCCAGCCACATCCAGGCAGAGGAACCTAGATGTACAGATGTTCTCCCAGCTTGAGTCCTATAGCTCCAATTCTGGCATCTAGGTGTGTGGCAGTTCTTCTTACTTCAAGCTGGCATTTTAATCACAAGATTCCCAGGCATTAAAAGAACGTGCAAAGTCACATCCTGGGTCCTTATGCTGCTGTGTAGGATCATGAATTAACTTCCAGAGCAGACATAAACACAGGTCTCCAGAGGGGACACATAGCATCCATCAAGATGCTTATCCCATGTCTCTCACGCTGTCACCAAATCCTTTCTAGAAATGCAAACTGGTCATGTGTCTTCCCACTAGGTCCACTACTACTTCTGCAAACCAGGCAGTCAGCAGCCACCACTGTCCTCTTCCAGAACAACATGGTCCTCACCACTCGCGGGCACCATGGAGGCCTTCATCTTAGGCCTAGAAACCCATGGATTCCAACCCAAAGGCTCATGCTGACCTTGAAGCTCTCCTCCAGTAGGCCCTCCTTAGAGCCTGGGCCTGAGGTGTATGTTTCAAGTTGTCATATACCACTCACCCCTGTTCCGGGAGTTGACCAGTACTTGGGAAAAGCCAGGGAGCATAGCCTCGGAAACATGGTGTCTGCTTTGGTGTTTTCAGACACGACTTCCCTTGGGAACCTCTGCACCCATGGCTCAGCCTATTTTCACCCTCCCCTGTTAACCCTTCTGTGGAGGTAGGTCTGCTTCTCTTAGCCACCGTCCAGGGTACACCATGCTTCCAAGATTCTGTCCACTCATCTCTCTGTGAGAGTCTGTCCTAGTAATTTACATGCAACAAAATGTCCTGTGTGTTCTTAGCCCCACACAAGTGACTTGGAGTCGGGATCCTCCAAAAACCCTTGCCACAAGTGGCTGCTGAAGGACTGGGGTTTTCTGTTTGCTCCGCAGAGTGACTGCAGTTGTGGCCACTTAATCATGTTCTTCCCACTGCAATTCTCTGATCAACTCACTGTGTAAGGACACAGAGACAACAAAATAAAGAAGAACACGCCATTGGTTAGGATCCTGTGAAAGGAGCACAGCCCAGGTTGCCCACCCATTACAGTGGAGGGAGTGCTGGAGAGAAGGCGAGTGGGCTGCCGAGGCACAGGCCATGGGGAGAGGACCTGGGGGAAGGCTATTCTCACACGTCTGCAGCCTTTACTGCTTCTCTTGTGGTGATGCGTTCAGGGCTACAAAGTTAAAGAACTTCTGGGTTTTTTGGATTCCCCCCCTACCCACTAATTTAGTAAGTCAATTCATTGCAGTTACTTAGTCATGCAGTTTCTCACTTAGGTTCCAAAACGTATGTGCAACATGGGTGACATGAACTAAATTTCCAAGGGCCTACGTATATGTATATTATAAATCATGTACAGTATTTTCACCATAAGCAGTTTTGCCGTAAATACCTTTGCCGTGTTTTCACAGCACAACTAATTGTCCATGAGACAATTTCACCATATAAGATAAACTAATCAAAAATTAAAGGGCTATGTTTAAAAGGATATTGTAAAACATAAAAGTTAATTTAAAAAATGAGGAAGGCTTTAAAAACTCAATAAGGAATCAATAATTAATGCTCTCAAAGACTGCTGTGGATTAGCAGCCATCTCTTATATTTACACAGCTCGTAAACCATTGGTTTTGATGTGTGGGAGGGACAACTGTGCTCACTGAAAGATTTGCAAACTGTATGTGATTACTTTCTAGTACAGGATGTGATCTGGCTTTACACATAGCTTTGCTGTCTGTTTTTACATAATCGTTTTCGTCCACTATTTTAAGACCAGCATGCCTGCTTGTCTCTGTAGAGACCATTATGAGGACTGAGATTTATGTAATATAAAAATGGGAGTAACTGCCAGAACTTTGTCAATAGAGAAATGAAACCAAACTGACAACTAACTCAAATACATTGTCTACCAAGTGTAAACCCAGCTGCCAACCCATTATGTTATCTTTTGTGGTGAAATTGCCTTATTAGTTGTGCAACAGAGATGTTTACAGCAAAAATGTTTAGAATCATCATAAATAGGGGTATGCATACTTATTGGGCCAATACTCTTACTAAGTGTACATTTTTAATACCTGCATGCTCATATGCCAGGGCTCCGAGCTGTCCGCTGTAGTTAACACACCAACTTGGTTGGAGTGCGTGCAGCAGCCCAGGTAAGGGCAGACGACCCTGAATGCTTTTCAGGAAGGTCATAGGGTGTGTCGGATTTCAGAAAAAAAAGGGTTTCCTTCCTAGGTCGCACTCTCTCTTGCAACCACTTCGCAACTGCACCTTCTTTAGTAAGCAGGAGCCTTGCTCTCTCTCCCAAGCATCTACTGCACTCTCGCAGGCATGGGTCGAACACTTAAAAGCCGCTAGGGCACTCTCCTCTTGAGAGAATGGCCATGCAGTCCCCTTTTTTCTCCACAGGATTTATGTAGTCCCTGTGCATTTATTTACAAATCGGCACAGCATATGGATTCTGCAGGAGAGGATCTGCCACACATATGCACATGAAATGCAGGAGAAAATGTGTCATGCACCCTCCCTCACATACGGGGTGGTGTGTGTATGTCTGTGTCTGGGTGTGTTGGTAATGAATTACGAGGCTTCTTTTCTGAATACACTGGGTGACCCAGAGACTCCTTGAGTTAAACAAGGTAAATTTAAGGGCTGGAATAGAGCAGTAAACACTTCCTTTCACATCTTCAGATTGTTCTCCGTTATCTGTCTGAGACGGTAAATTCTTTGGGCAAATGGAGCTCCCACTGTGGCTCTCATTAAAGCTGGCTTCACAGACCTCTTAAGTTACTCCCTGCAAACCCTAGGCTTTTTGTCCCCATGGTCAAGAACATGGGAAATTGGTCATTGCTTCAGAGGAGTGTTCTGCTGTAAAACAAGTTACCTCTCCTCCAGATGGCACCTTGGGCTCATACTTTACAGTCTCTCTTTCACTCCAACCACAATATTTAAATAAAGTATATACACATATGCACATATATATGTGTATTTGTACACACACTTACACACCCAAGCTCATCTCAGGATACAGAGGGACTCACCCAGCCTCTGAAGTACGAACAATCCCAGAAAGACATGCGTTCCTGAATATATTTGTGATTCCCCGTGTAATTCAGTGAAGTTAAAACTTGCAGCACACATCTCCCCACCGGGACATTTAGGGGTGGCCCTTATACCCCCCACTTCCCACAGCAGTCCATGGGCAACTGCAGCACCAGGGTTTCTGATCCAAGCAACCCTGTCCTGGCCCCAGGCCACATCTTTCAAAACAGAATCCCTGTGGGCCAAGCCCTAGTCTAAGTTTTAACAAGCCCCAGGAGGGTTCTTAGGGCCACTTTGCAGCTTAAGGTCCTCCACCTAGCCAGAGGAAGCCTCTAGGAAGTCATCCCTATGAAGTTTAGTAAATGCATAAATGCAGAAAGTGCTGGTTCTCGTTTTTTTTAAATGTGAGTGAGAGCAGCCTCCGAGGAACCCAGTCAGGCTCCCCTCACTACACCTGGAGCTCATACCCCGTCCTTGCACATGGACCCCACCATTCTGTGTATAAATGCTCTCTAGCTGCTTCCTGGACTGTTCAGGCCTTTTCTCTGTTCAGATATGCCTTGAGCATGCACAATTGGAAGCCCATTGGGTGGTTAAGAGGAAACTCTTCTTAAGGCTGTAGACTGAACTTATAAGTGCCCATGAGATCCACCATGGTGAGGGTCTGGAACTAGAGGGAAATGGCTAAGGTCAGACCCAAGGCCATGAACCGGAGACCAGGAGTCCCCATGCCACCATGTTCTAGCCAGACAACGAAGGGGTCTAAGGACTCCACAAGTTTTCAGGCCATTATGAAGGTTTATTGTAGTTTCAGACTGAATGTCTGTTTCCCCAAAATCTATGTCGGATCCATAACCTCTTATGTGGTGATATTTGAAGGTAGGGTCTTTGGGGTGACTACATTTAGATGAATACATGAGGGTTAGGCCACATGATAGAATTAGTGCCCTTATAAGAAAAAGAAGAGTCCAGAGCTCACTCTCTTCCATGTGTGGACACAGTGAGAGGCAGCTGACATTAAGTCAGGGAGAGAGTTCCAACAGAAACACCTCCATCTCAGACTTCTAGCATCAATAATTGTGAAAGACAAATGTCTATTGTTTAGCCTGCCCAGTCTCTGATGTTTCATTATAGCAGCCTGAGCAGACAAATAGAGTAATCAAGGTGGAAGACAGAAGTCATCTTATTCAGCAGACTGCGAGACCAGTGTGTCAGTTTCAGGCACTTGGATCCCGGGTGGCAGGGCACTGCTGTGTTCATGTCCAGAGCATTGAGGACAGCCTGTTGACCCATACCTTCCTCGTCCCTTGCTCTCCTCAACAGAGTCTGCTCTTGCCCCTTCTTCTCAGCCCACCAATTCCCCGGATACCAGACTATTTCCACGGTGACTTCCCAGGTGATGAGCTGCAGAGAGTGTCCCTTACCTGTGTGTTTGCTGACTGTTAACGAACGGCCTGTACCAGGTGTTTGGAGCCTCAGTCTGGGACATGTAACATCTGCTGAGGCTCCAAAGCAGTGCAAAAATGGAATTTTCTTCACTTTCTGAAGGGTGAGTGGCTGGAGGTTCTAGCCAAGTTATTGCCTAACCAGGGGATTTTCCTAGTTAAGGAGCAATCCCAGTTCTGCACCCAGGGGGATGGGACCCACCACTATTTCCAAGGGGACTGTGAGAGGTTCAATTGGATCTCCACAAAAAAAAAAAAAAAAATCATGTTGGAGTCCTAAACCCCAAGACCTCAGAATGTGACCTTATTTAGAAGCAGTTCCTTTACAGAGGTGATGAAGTTAAAAAGTTAAAATGAAGTCATTAGTGTGGCCCCAATCCAGTATGACTGGTGTTCTTAAAAAGAGGAGATTTGGACACAGAGGCAGACATGCACAAAGAAAAGATGATATGAAGACATGGGAAGGAGATGGTCATGTGACTGGGGCGATACATCTACAGTAAGCCAATGGACAACAAGCACTGCCAGCAACACCGGAGCGGGAGAACCCAGAAAGCTCTTCCCATTGAGCCATCGGCATGAGCATGGCCTTGACTCCAGGCCTCTGACCTTCACAACTAGGAAAGAATATGCTTCTGTTGCTCTCAGTAACCCACTTAGCGGCACTTTGCTATGGTGGCCCTCGGCCAACTCATGCGTACAAGCTGTTCTTCTATTTCACATGATTTTTCCTGCTCCACAACAGTGGCTCCTAAAAGTGTGCTATCAAACCAGCACCATCAAAATCACCTGGGACTCTAACGGAAAAACAAAAACCTGGACCCATTCAAACCTATTAAATCAGAAATTTGGGGGATAGGACCAGCCATCTGTGTTTTAACCAGCCCCCCACGCACAAGTCAGAAAACCACTTGGGAGGATGAATATCGAGGAGACAAGAGAACAGAGGCCAGAGGATAGGCCTGAAGTGACCCCTCTGCTCCTCGTGGCCAGCATCCCTGGACTGCCCTGTGGAACCTACGGCAAATGCATGGTGTTGGAGCTTGAGGGGGTGTAGGCACACACATTGTATGGCCCACAATATATCTTTGGGTCCAAAGAGTTGGAGGACCCCAAGACTGCACATTCATACCTGTGTGTGGCTACAGGCTCCATTCTGCAGAACCTTGTGCTCTGCCTTTGGGTGTTAAAGGATACCACAGCCCATGACCACTTTACTGGGAGGGTGAAGGGTTTAACTGCCAAGGACTGTCCACATCCTTCCCAGATAGTCCCCATGGGGTAAAACCCCAAAGTTCCCACAGCTCAGTTGACACACCGGGGCAGACGGTGCCCCAGCTGGTTCCCAGGGTGTACCTGCACCCCACGGCGCTGGGCCTCTACACACGCTGACCCCACTCTCTGGACTGTTCTGTTCCCACTGTCATTCTGTTCAACCATGCTCCAATGTCATCTCCCCTAGCCCCCTCCATTCTCTCCATGCCCACTGCCTTGTCCCCACGATCTGTAACAGCCTACCACACGTGGCTCTTAGCTGACCACGGACACCTGGGCCTCCTTTCAAGGCTGTAGTCCTGCCAGCTCCTCCGAGCTTTGCTCTCCTTAGAGTCCCTCTCCCTCCCAGATCATCACTTCTGCTCCATAGACTGTTGAATCTCTGGGTTTCAGGATAATACTTGGCACATATGCACAGCAAAAAGGGAAACTAATTCTTGCTCTTGGAAACCTGGCTTTGCCTTTCTATGACAGTAAAAATCTCCAAACCCTACTTCCTGTCTGCTGTGGAGACACACCCTGTGGAGACAATATTCTTATCTGTTAAGTTTTTATTGTTCACATCACTTAGCTTCGTTCTCCTTCTTTGGTTCTCTGGGGTGTGACACACTTGCCCACTGGACACAGGTTATAATGACATCAGGATGCAGAGAAGCAAAGAACCCTGCTGCCCCACCCATGGTGGTAACAGTATAGTACCTGGCTGGGAGGGGGACGGGTGTGGGAAGGCACACCTTTGCTCAGCTCCTTTCATGCACATGCTTTTGCAACTTTCTCTGGCTCCTTCAAAATAGTTTACTTTTAAGGAAGGAATAGATGAATCAACAATCCAAGCCAAAAACTGAGATGGGACATGCAGCTGGAGACCAGGCCCACCAAGGGGCCGTCTCCTAGAGGAGTTTTTGTAGCACACGTAACAAGGCTCCCATCAAGTCAGGGCCAGCTCTAAAGGGGGCCCCAGCTCCTCCTGTATGGGGGCTCAGGCCTGGGAGGAACTTTCTGCATATTTTCTATCTCCTCAGCATATGGTGAAACACTGACAGGAAGACATTGTTCCCAAAGGAGGGAAGCATTCTATCTGCATTAGTGAGCTAGGACTAATTAAGCCATAAGTAAATGACTTAATAGAAATTCCTTTTCTCTACATCCTGGAGGCTGGAGGCCTGAGAAGGAGGTGTTAGCAGGGCTGATTTCTCCCGAGGCCTCTCCCCTTGGCTTGTAGGTGACGCTCTTCTCCCTGTGTCCTCTCATAGTTGCCCCTTTGTGTGTCTCTGTTTCCTAATCTCCTCTTCTTGTGAGGACTCCAGTCACGTTGGATTAGGCTCTACCCTAATGGCCTCATTGAATTTAATCACTTCTGTAAACATTCTGAACAACAGAGATGAGCAGAGGGCCTTGCTTCTAGGAATTTTAGAGGAGAACTTCTGCCCATAACATCTTCTCCCACCTGCGATCAATCAAAGGTAATTTGTCTGTATGTCCACGAGGTCACCTGTGTCCATGTGTAAAAGCAAAGATGGCTTAGAGGAAATGCAGAAGCTCAGCCTCAGTGGTGCAGGACTGGAGCTGGGCTGCTGCTGCCCCGGGCAGCCTATCTGGGACTTAAAGCAAAGCGTTGAGAGGCTCTGAATGATACGCCATGTTCCTGGCACTTAACGAGGTAGAAAGAGAAAGACAAAGACAGTTGTGTGATGGGACCAGAGGATCTTTGCAGAGGAGGCTGGGATGCAGGATTACACTGGTTCAGGTGGGGCCATTTCCTGCAGACCCCACACATTGTGCTCAGCCTGCTAGGATGGCCCCTGTCCCTCTGGGGGTCTCCCTGCTGTGCACCACCCTCCGGATACCTCCAAGCTGGAGAAAAAGGCCAGATTCATTGAGCCTACAAACACCCAAGCTGATGCTGAGGCCTCATTCAGATATGAAAGAGACTGGTGGGCTCTGGGAAGTGACCAGACTGGGTACAGTGGCTTTCCTCTTCCTTTTGTGTCTTCTGTCATATGTGTCGGTCTAAAGTCCTCTGTAAAGCTCTTTAAAGAGAAAAAAATAACATAAATAAAAACTAACAAAGCCAAGGTGGAGTGATTGGCAGCTCAGACTGGAAAGCAGAGAAAGACAACCTAGGGACGTGTTGGGGAAATGGGGAAGCAGAGGGGCTCTGTGGAGGGGCACGCCCCCCCCCAAATAGAGGGAGAGGCCGTAGAGAGGAAGACACTGAGTATTAGGGACAGGGGTCCCCTGGGGGTTGGGCTATGGTCCTTATGCATCTCTGTGGATTTAAGAAGGCTTGTGATGATGACTGCTTATGCCATCCTGCCCTCCCCACACCCAGGTGTGGGAGGGGCCCACAGAGACCACGTCACTGGACTTCCAGTCCATAAGAGGAAGCCCATATATCCTCCTATGACTGCCATTCGGGAAGCTGTGCAGGTTGGCCCACACGGATCCCACCAACCTGGACATGTCTTGCTCTCAAAGAAGATCATGGTGCAGTCACGATGGCCAGGCCCCAAGATACGGCAACCTGGAACCTGCTCCTGGGTCAGGTGCTGACAGTTTGGGATCACGCTTCTCAACAATGTCATTCTGAACTTGGCTACAGGATGCTAAGAAAGACCAGAGGCATTCCAAAGATGCAGAATGTGTTCCAGGCAGAGGGACCACACAATGGCCCTGCCCAGGGTTTCCTCTCTTGCACTTTTGTGAAATTGTGTTTGTGTGTGTGTGTGTGTGTGTGTGTGTGTGTGTGTGTGTATCTGTTTCAGTTCCTGCACAAAGCTCCTGAAACCCTTGCAGTTCCCTGGATGATGGGAGTGTTTGTGTTCTACTGAGGAGACCGTGTGGGCTCTGGATGGAGCTGGTCACCAGGAAGAACAGCCATGAGAGGAGCTTGGCGTCTACAGGCCTGCCCTGGCTCTCCTGGGAAGAGAGAAGGCCTGAAAACAGAGTTAATCATCACTCGTGTCTACACAAAGGATTCTCCATTAAAATCCCAAAAGTTTGGGGTTGGGGAGCTTCTGGGTTGGTGGACGAGCGGAGACGCAGGGAGAGCGGTGAGCCCAGACAGGACGTGGGAGCCCCCTGCCCTTTCCCCTGCTTTGCCTTGTGCACATCTCCGTCTGGCCGCTCCAGCTATTTCCTGGGCCATGGCATTGGGAGGGCAGCCCTGGGCGACAGAGCCCTTAGCGTGTGGAGTCGGGTGCTGTCTCCAGGTGTGCAGTGTTATAATTGAGATGAACTGTAGGACACACAGCTGGTGTCTGAGAATCGGCTGGTGGGGTGACCAGAAGGGTCAGAGGGAAGTGTTCTCTGTGAAAGTAAAGGAGACTCGCAGGGGAGAGGTACAGCGGGGAAGGACTGAGTTTTTTCCTACATAGGAAGGAAAACTGAGTTTTTTTCCTGTTGGACTTTACAGAGTCTGTCCTGACTCAGCCTGCCCTTGTCCAGCCGGGACCTCTGGGCAACTGGCCTGCACAGCAGAGCCACAGGTCAGAGGCAGGCAAGGGTGTGTGTGTACCTGTCCAGAGCCACTTCAGAAGCAGGTGTCTGTCCCAGTGAGTGGGAGGCCTGCCTGGACCCAGGGCAGACTTCAGAGTCTGCCTCTCTAGTTTCTGGAACTTGAAAGCCATCTGCTTCCCTGGTGGCCACCTAATGCCATTACTCTCATAAGTCACGTGTAAAGCAAAACACGAATACGGAGGAGGCTGTGCGAGTGGGAATTTTCAGGGATGGAGCGGAAGGAACCTCGAGTCCCGGTCGGTCTCGTGGGCTCCTCCCCTGTGAGCCGCCTTCAGATACACATTGCAGGTTCGATCCCCTTGCTGCACGTGTGTGGCACTGCGGTGTCAGAGTGGCTCAGCGAGTGCCTGAGTTCTAGAACTCGGGGCAGGTGGCAAGGAGTGCGGACCTCACTGAGGTGTTCCCAGGTGTTGCCCTAATAAAGGCCTTTAAAGTCGAGGGAATACTGGTCGAAAGAAAAGTGAATCAGTTTCTCCACTGCACAGTGCCTCAGGGCTTTCACATTCTAATGCATAAAGGGGTGGCCCAGGTTTGGCGGCCTGACACAATGTGACCGAAGACACACCTCCTGGTGTACGGAGTGCTTTCTGGGTCAGCATCCCAGACTCACACCCCCAGACAAACGCTGTTCTAGTCTCACCCCTTCTTTCTGGTACATAACAACTGTGTCAAGATGTAATTCACCTTTTTAAAATGTACAATGCTGTGATTATCAGCGTATTCACAGACACGTGAAACCTTCACCACTCTCTAATTTTAGAACATTTTCATCACTTCCCCAAAATCTCCATACCTCTCAGCCATCACCATTAATACCCTCAGCCCCAGGCAACCACTAATCTGCTTTCTATCCCCATGGGTGTTCTTACTCCACACATTCCCTGCAAACAGAAGCGTAGGATGGTTGTCCTTCTGCCCCGGCTCCTTTCACTTGGCATGGAGTGCTCAGAGCTCTCTCAGGTGGTGGCCTCTCACGGTCCATTCTACAGCTACATGGCGTTTTGTCTCTCCATTTATCTGGGGGTGGCTGTTCAGGGTGCTTCCCCAGTGGGCTGTTAAGAATGATGCTGCTGTAGATAAGTCTATGCAGGGATGCAGTGAAGTCACTTCATTTTTGATGTTTGACTGCTGACAGCTCTTAAGCCCCACCCCGCCATATTTCCTCGTAATCTCTTCTCCAGCATAAACGTGCATGCTCTTAAACCATTCTGTAATCAAAACTAGTTCCAGTCCCTCTATCTAGTTAACCTTCTGCTCTGTCCTAACTGATGTGTCATCACAACTCCTATTTTTCCTTTCTGTCACTGGCTCTGGAAACAAGGACCTGCAAGGAAGGCAGTCTGAAAAGTGAGACCAGCCCGCCCAGGATCCAGCCTCGGTGCTTCTGTGAGAGACCAGTGTCCGCGCTCCCACTGAGCCATCACTCGGGGTCCAGGTGGCAGGCACTGAGCATCCAGCCGTGCACCAGGCTGCCAGGAGGAGGGTGCCTACAGCTTTGCCTTAGTGACAAAAACCACACTAGATGTTCTCTAGTTTCTCCCAGCTTTAGGCTGAGCAAATGAGTCCACATGGAGCTTGAGACCCAGTTTTTAACCAAAACAGTCCTTCAGTTGTGAAGGTTACCTCATGTACGAAAAGATATACACGGAGGGCAATCCCACAAGGCAGCGAAACCCCTCGGTAATCAAAGGCAGGAGAAAACGGGGGTCAGTGGCCCTAGCCTAAGAGCTAGAGGGAGTACCTCCTACCTTCCCTGCCCCCAGGTACAGCTGCTGACAGTTAACACAGAGCAAGAGTCTCTGGGCACTGTCAGGACCAAGTCACCTAGAGCTCAGGAGCTAGCTACCATGCTTTACTCCATTTTACAAGTGGAGAAACCAAGGCAGAGAAGTGTGAGTTGGCTGGAGACAGGAACTGGGTTAAACCCGTGTGGAATGACTGCAGCCTGCCGGGGATCAGTCCTCCTGACAGGAGCTCAGCGGCCCCCACCTGAGCACGTGTGCTCCTCCTGAGGGCCTGGCCGGGACTGCCAAACACAACAGGGAAGAAGGGGAGTCTCTGTAAGGGCACTTGACTTTCAGTTGGAGGTTACTCGTGGCTTTCTGGGTTTTTTTTAAACTCATGTTTGCTATTTTATTTTTATCTCTTGTGGAATTGTTGCTGGCTCCCTGGTCAGTTGGTTCTAGTGCCCTTTGTCTCCCCTCTGGCTCCAGTCACGGCTGCTCTGCTGTCACCTTAGCCATAGCTCTGCTGTCCCACTAAAACCATTGCATTATGGGTGCCCACAGTGGGGCCTGAACATCCCAGGCTGTGCTTCTCCACACTAAGATGTACCCCCTGGTGCTCACTGCCATGAAGCTGCTGAACCCCCTAGGGACAGAGACTTCACAACATAAATATGGAAGAGCCTGGGCCTTCCTCCACAGGAGCAGTGATTGCAAGACTCTGCTCTGGGGGATGCTGGGCTAAATTTCCTTGTCCACCATGAGGATAGACATAGTCGAGGGAAATACAGGCAGCTGAGCTTCTTGAATGGAAATCTTAGTGTCTCCCAGAGGTAGCGGGCTTTGTGGGACTGCACAAGGCTCAGGAAGAGATCTTCAGGAAGTTTTATTTTATGTTTGCAGAGGTAGAAGGGGAAAGAGTTTCTATTAGAAATAGGGCACAGGGAAGGATGTACTGGTTCCCAAGGGCACGGACAGTCAGCTGAGCACAGGTGTGGAGCTAGGCACGAGTGCCAGCGGTGGTGAAGAGCAGCTGCCTGGACACCCGGTGCTGGGAGCTGGCCGACTGTGTCCCTCTGAACACCCATGGCTCAAGAAGGCCTTGACTGCGATGTTTCTTGGACTCCAACCACAAAGTAAACCCAAACAAATCTGGGGTTAAGGGGTCACATCCATGTCTCAACAGAAACTTGGCAGCCAGAAGTCAGAGCACTGAGCTCCGGGAACTCAGACCCTGGGATTTCTACAACAAACAAGTGGGATGTGCCCAGACAGGGCTTTGTTGGCCTGTCCTTTCACGGACTGTGTCGATTTCAGAATAGAGGTCTCAGGTCCAAATCACTGCCTCCCTTGGCTAACTCACTGTGCAGGAGACACCTTTCCCTTCCTGGCTCTACTTTCTTCCCCACACCCATGCTGCGGGCAGCAACCTCCAGGTCCTCTGCCTTGGCTATCACTAGGTCAGCCCCGAGCCAGGTGGCTCCAGGCGTGGCTTTCCCAGGCCAGTGCTTCCCGGATGGGAGGACTGAGAGGAGAGGGCTGAGTTCCCAGAAGGCCCTCCACAGCAGGCAGGATTGGGCAGGCAGGTGGTATGGACCTTGCCCTGTGTTCAGCACCTGGCCCTCCTGCACCGGTTAATTACAGCCAAGAACAGGTGTGGGGACTATAGGAACTGTCCCCAAGGAAGTCTGAGTCCCACATTGCCTGCTGTCTGCAAGGGAGTGTGAGGAGAGAGAAGTGCAGTGCTAGACAGGAAATGTCATGTTCCTAAGAAACCGGTGTCAGCTGTGGGAGTCTAGAGGCAGCGAAGCCAACCCAAGCTGCCCTGCATGCCAAGGCAAATTCAGGCAGCTCCCAAACTAGGCAGCTGCGGTCATCAGTGGACCAGTCTACTGTATTCATTCCTAGAGGTCTGAAGAGCACTCAGGCAGGACTGGGGTACTCTGAGTCCCCTGATTTGGGTAGAGTTGTGCTGGTGCCTGGGGAGGGGACATCAGACATCATGAGCTTTCACAAGGTAGAGTCACTGGGGCCTAGAAATGCCCTCACATATATTTGTTCAGTTTACCACCTCCAGGGGCTTCTGAGCCGCACAAGTATTGAAGAGGAATGCCCCCATTTCACAGAGAAAACCAAAGCTCATGGCAGTCCAGGTGAGGCTCAAGAACACAAGCCTAAGGGCACCACTCTCAGCCCTCACTAGAGTAAGGAAGGAGCTTTGGGGAACACACCAGGAGGTCCTCTGGTTTCTGCACAGTAATGTCCCTATAACATGAGGAATGTTGACATATTTATAGGTAGAAAAACCAAGATTTAATGGAATTAAGTAACCCATTACCATCACACAGAAAAGGATGGATTAGAGACTGAAGGCCAGGCATCTCTAAGATCACAGTCCCCGCTCCCAGAGGACACAGAGTGTCCATGGCTGATGTGAGATCTGGCGTTCCGCCAACAGACTGCGAGGCCCTTTGGCACAGACTGGCGGTGTGGAAGCACGGCCCCTAGTCCTGCAGCACAGGTGAGGCATATAAAGACCAGGCTTGACCCCAGGCCTACTGAATTGAGACTCCGTGGGGTCCCAAGCCCTACAGTGGCTATGTCACCTCTTTAGGTGAGAAGGGTGTGAGCTCTGAAGGTAAAGTCTGCTCATCCCATGGGCTGGTGCAGAGCACTCCTGAAGCAGAAAGTCATGGCCAGCTCAGGCCCTGTATAAACCCCTTCCCACCCTGGCCCTGGGCAGAACCCGTTGGGCCAGACAGGTCAGCACAGGTGAGACTGCAAACCAAGAACCAGTCTCCATGGACACCCCACCTGGGCCCTAGAGGGGACAAGGTCTGCACATGTTCCCAGTTGGGGACATTTGATCTGCTCTGCTTTGTGCAGTCCACAGGTGGAGTATGCAAAAGACAATTGCAGGGAGGTGCCCTTCAATTAGGCAATGAAGTCATCATGGACTTCAAACAGGGCAAAAATAGGATTCTAAAAATAGCCTTGCGGAAACTGTGGGGAGTTGCAAGGGAAAGTTCCTGGCCTGGCTGGGTTGGAAGGTTTCCATGCAGCCTCCACACCAGAGGGGAAAGTGGCTGTGTCTGAGCCCCAGCAGACCTTCAGAAGCAGAAAGATGTAAAAAATTTAGGGGAGGGGAGGGGAGGGATGGGGAAAGTGCCCTAGGTGTTGGCGTGTGAGCCTCCCTCATCTGTCACTCCAAGGTTCACTGTGATAGTCCTTTAAATTCAACATTCAGGTTTAGGGATGCCCATAGGTTTGTATGAGCTGGCTTGCTGCATATATAAACACACGTTCATCGTTTTTTTACTAGATGCGTTCTTTCCCACCAGACCTTCTAGACTCTCCAGAGCGCCAGCAACA
>PVJI01023817.1:0-22920 GCA_004026765.1 Micronycteris hirsuta
CTTCCTCATGCGTGGAAAAATGAATTCCTTTAGTTGGACCCAAAGAGGAACACACCAAGGCACATCATCATTAAGTTACCCAAGATTAAAGATAAAGAGAGAATCTTAAAAGCAGCAAGAGGAAAGGAGACAGTTATCTATAAAGGAATCCCCATAAGGCAATCAGCTAGTTTCTCAAAAGAAACCTTGCAGGCAAGAAGGGGCTGGAGAGAAGTATTCAAAGTCATGAAAGCCAAGTACCTACATCCAAGATGACTCTATCCAGCAAAGCTTTCATTTAGAATGCTAGGGCAGATAAAGTGCTTCCCAGATAAGGTCAAGTTAAAGGATTTCATCATCACCACACCCTTATTCTATGAAATCTTACAGGGACTTATCTAATAAATTGAAGAAGATCCAAAACTATGAAGAGTAGAATGACAACAAACTCACAACTATCAACAAATGAATCTAAAAGAAAAGAAAAAAATGAAAACAGAAACTAAGCAAACAACTAGAACAGGAAGAGAATCAAAAGGAAGAACATCACATGGAGGGATTTCAGTGGGGAGGGAGAAGTGGGGAATATGGGGGATAAAGGTACAAGGAAAAAGAAACATAATTAGTAGGCATAAAATAGATGGGGAGAGATAAAAAATGGTATAACAAACAGATAACTCAAAGAACTTATATGTACAACCCATGTACATGGATTAAGGGGAGAGGAATGCTGGAGGGTTGAGGTAGCAGGGTGGAAAGGGTATAAAGGGGGGAAAATTTGGAACACTGTAATAGTATTGTTGTGAAATTTTACTAAGAATATTATAAGTTTGTTAGGAATATGATAAGCATTGTAATAGGAACAAGCCCAGAGGACACACTGTGACCCCTGTCCAAATGTTAGTGAAATTTATCCTGCTCATAAACTTGTAATCTGTAGCTAACACTTTGTAGTTTCTCTGTATCCTGCAGTTCCTGCCTAATTACTTAGTGTGCTTTTGATCTGCAGCTTTGCTTTGATTTGTAACCCTGCACCTGGCAGGAAAAGCAGCCAAATGTAGACACTAAAACCTCCCCACTAGGTCATTTTCTGGAAAAGCAGAAATGGGAATTGCTATCTGAGACGACTCTGCTTGCTCATGACACTTCGAGTGATATACGTTCCTCAGGAATCCTTGAAACTGTATCTCTTCCCTGTAACAAGCTTTGTAGGACTTGCTTGTAACTTGACACCCAAATATATGTGTCTCTGTAACTCTTTAGAATGTATGTAAGTCAGTCCTTGCCTTTGTTCGGAGCTCAGAATCTGGGGACTGTTTCTTGCCCCTCTGAGTCTGTGCGCGTAATAAAAGGGGCATATCCCACCACTCTCTTGTACTTGTGTGAGTCAACTTTCCCGCAACAGTATAATCAATAAAAAATTTTAAAAAATAAAAGTAAGTAATTAAAACAATCGAAATAAATTAAAGAAATAACTCAACACGACTGACGGTAAAGATGAAATGGATCAAAACTTCCGAAAGAAATCTTCACCCTTGAATGCACAGCTTAGACACAGAACCTGGAAATGCACAAGTTTTGCACCTGTAAGACGAATCTCAAACAGTACACAAACTCCAGGCAAAGTGAAGGAAACAAGCCCGCAGACATGTCCTGAGGGGCACGTACATAAAATGAGAGTGCTTGTATTTTACTTTACTTTTTTTACCTCTTGGTGGAGAATTTCAAACTAATTTGAACTCCATGTTAGTTAAGGCAGCTGCAACGGAAAAAGCAAATTACAAACGAATTTCAAGAAAATTTGGCACTTGTAAAAATCTGCCTCTATTACGCTACAAAGCCAGTTCCAAGAAATGTCACATAAAACACACTTATTGCTCCCTTGGCCAATATCTGGAGACCAGTCGCAAAGTAACTGCATAATCCTGACATTTGGACATCCTCCACTGTGCTTCTAAATTACGCTACTATGAAAAGTCAAAGATATCCCTACTGGATTAAACCGCTTTTCAGGCTGACCTACACTAAGGTGTCATTCCCAAAAATGGCCAAGAGACTGACAGAGGCAACGCACATCCCAATAATGGTTTGGCTGAAAGTCTCCTTCGCTTTTTACTGTGAGATGCAATGAAATGACAGGCACATTTTTCATTTTCCCAAAACTGTGACTGCACAACATCATTGCCATTCAGTTCCACTGCCCTCTGCCATCTTTCAGGCAACTTCCCATTCCATTGGAAGCACTGTTACCTTTAGGAGCAGAGAGCTCTTCCAGGGGCCTTCTGCAGTCTTCCAGGAAACAGAAATTTCTCTCCACTAAGAGAAATTCAGAATACCGAACTTCATGGCCTTGAGAAGGTACAAGGTCTGGTGAGTACTGCAGAGGAATCACGACTGCGCAGCTAGGCTGGAACCATTTTTTCCCTGGTCACCAAAGAGAAACATATGCTCGCATCTCATCCTGAAGCTTTTGCATCTTCTGCTTCGACTCTTTCCCACAGGTGGTGCTTGCAGTTGGTCTGATGGGGCAGCATGTGTCTCGAATATCCCCAAGGATCTCCTCCTACAGGACTCCCTCCGTATCACCACATAGACAACACCACCTCCTTTGAATGAAGACTGCCCTGTGGAGGAGCTGCTGGTGGTGGTTCCTTCATTTGCCCACCATCTCTCCCGTTCCACATTATTCTCAAATTTCAATGATTCATACCCCCCTCACAATTTGCTTGCAAGCAGAACGGTTTCCTTATGTTTCTGTAGAGAACCACATGTGGAAATGGTATCAGGAAAGTTCCCTCCACCACCCCACTTAACTTCTGTGGAACCCAAACATCAAAGCGATTCATGTAATCATGCAAGTGCAAGTGATTTTCGACACTTGATTTGGATACTTTGAATATGTCACCTGTCTCCCCCATGGCATAACGTGGTCTGTCCTCAGTTAACATCTGGACTCGATAGCTCTCAACTACAAATGGTCTGCCAGACCCGTGGGGCAACTTTATGTGAGAAATCATGGGCATGAAACTTCACAAACCACTTCTGACACATTGTATCACCTACAGCGCCTTCTCAATGCACACTACAACTCTTTATTTTTGCATGCCAGTTGTGTTTTCACCTTTCTTGAAATGACAAAACCTAATGTGCCAAAAGTGTTCCTTATGTTCATCCATCTTCCCTATGAAAATGGCCACAAAATCTCTCAATGGTTTTCATGAGTTTTTTCTTTAAACGCATGCTGGTATGGCATCTGTTGTGATACAGTCTAACAGAAGAGTTTCAAATGAAGTTAAAGACAAGTATGCAATCCAGAGTCACATGAAGGGGCAGGATGGTGAGGGTGGTGGGGGACTAAACTGACTTTTGGGCCAACCTGATATAAAGAAAGCTTTAACCAGAAAGTGTTTTGCTCTCACAGCACTCAAGCTAGAATACACTGAAAATGGGTGACTGGAAAGTTCTCCTGCTTGGTACTTCTGAAATAGACTTCTACAGAACCTCCAAAATGAACCACCATGTGAGTTACAAAATACTTTGAACAAATGATGCTAAACATGCTACATACCTAACTTGAGAACAAAATTTGCACCCTTAAACACACATATTAGACACAAAACCTCAAATTGTACAAGAGCTGTGCTCATTTGAAGAAATGAAGAGAGTAAATGAAGACAAGACACACTATAAGAAACGTGCCTCTAGACATGTCCGGAAGGGCATGTACACAAAATGATAGCGTTTTTATTTTATTTTACTTTATTTTATTTTATTTTACTTACTTTACCTCTGAGTAGAGAATTTTGAATAAATTTTATTTTTCCCCTTGTTTAAAGAAGCTGCAACACACAAGGCAAATTACAAAACATTTTCAAACATACTTAGACCTTGTAAAAGCCTATTATGCTAAAAACCAGTTCCAACAAATGTCACATAACACAGGTTCAGCGCTCCCTTTGCCCTTAATCTAGAAACTAATCACAAAGTAACCTGACAATCATTACATTTAGATGTTTTGAAATGCACTTGTAATTAACATTGCTGTCAAAAGTCATTGTTATTCTACTGGAATCAACCAATTTTCCTGCAGACCTGCAATAAGGTGTCATTCCCCAAAACGGCCACGAGAAGGCAGCAGACATGCACATTTGGAACACAGGTACTTTGATCTTTGCCAAAAGGTTCCTTTGGTTTTCACCATGAGATACAATGACAGGCACATTTTTCATTTTTCCCTAATGACATGACTGAACAATGCTTCCAACGTTTTGTTCAACCACGCTCTGCTGTCTTTCAGGCAACTTCACATTCCATCTTCCCCAAACAATGTTATCTTCTGGAACAGAGAACTCTTCCAGGTGCCTTCTGCAGTCTTCCAGGAGATGGAAATTTCTCTACATTAAAAGAAATTCGGAAAGACCGAACTAAAGACCCATGTGAAGTTTCAAGGTCTGCTGAGTACTGCAGACAAATCACGACTGTGCAGCCAGGCTGGGACCATTTTGGCCTGGTCACCAAAGGGAAACATACACTCTCACCTTATCCAAAAGCTTCCATGTCATCTGCTGGCAAATTCTGGACTCTCCCTGGAGTGGTGTTTTCAGTTGGTCTAATCGGGAGCCGTACCTCTTGCAAGTAACCCACTGGATTTCCAAAGCATATTCTACTAAAGCACTCCCTCCCGAACCCACCATATACATACTACCACATACTTTGGATGAAGAACCTCCTTTTCTTTTTTAAAATACCCTTTTTTTTTAAAGATTATACTTATTTATTTTTAGAGGGAGCGTTAGGGAGGGAGAGAGAGAGAAACATCAATGTGTAATTGCCTCTTGTGCACCCCCTGCTGGGGACCTGACCTGAATCGAACCTGACTGAGATATGTCCTGACTGGGAATCCAACCTGTAACCCTTTCATCTGCAGGCAGGCACTCAATACATTGAGCCACACCAGCCAAGGCTGAAGATCCTCCTTTGGAGGGGCTGGTGGTGGTTCCCTTCCTATGCCCATGATCTCTCCCATTCCATATTATTGTAAAATATCAACAGTTCTTCCTCCTCACAATTTGTCTTGGAAATGAAACACTTTCCTTATGTTCCATTGAGAATCTCATGTGGAAATGTGGTCAAAAAGGGTGTAATCCCACTTCCATCCACCCCACTTAACTTCTGTGAAACCCAAACTGAAAACAGACTCATGTAACTGTGCTGGCACAAATGATTTCCCATGCATGATGTGGATACTTTGATGTTGGGGGCCAACCACACCCACTTCTTGGCACAGTCAGAATGGGTGGGACGCCTGTGCACAGCGGAAAGTGACCATGGGCGGTCCCACTATCAGTCTCACTCCTTGCCTGCTCGTTGGCCATCCCCCCACATGAAAAGGTTAAGGAGAGGAATTAAGCCATTTAGCAAACCAACAACCTTAACACTGAAAGCAGAAGCAGCTGCTAATTGCTAAGAGAAGCCATTGCTTAAAAATATCTAAACAATTCTCGCCGAAGCTTGAAACTTATTACTGAGCAGTAATGTTTTATTACTAAGACTAGGTAAATAGGAAAGTTAGAAAACTTTAACTAAAAATAACAGACTGAAAGATTTTCGTAAAGGTTGAACATTAGTTTTACATCTCAGAGAAATCTAGATAGGCCATCTAACTCCTGATAGGTAGACAAACATCTAATCCCTGACAAATGTAGTTAATGGTTAAAGATGCCTTTGCCTATGTGACATTCCCCTTAAATCTCAAAAGTACAAAGAGCAACCTCTGCATACATCTTTAGCTCAGAGAGATTTAAGACTTTAAAAATATATGTTTAGCCATTAACTAGGACCTAAGAGTTTGTAGTTTAATACTGTTCCTGGCTAATGGATAGTTCAGCAAACCTCTTTATCATACCATCCATTTGTTTAAGCCCAGGAAAAAATTAAGGTACTCTGTAACTAGTTTTGTAAGTCAGCCTTTTCCTGCCATTAATGATTTGCAAGTATTCATCTGTATTTTCTACTGCTTGTAACAAAAAAAAAAAAACCTTTTAAAAATAAAGAAAACCTTTTGGAGGGAGTCAGTCTGGCCCCAGAGGCCTGGCTGGCCCGGCCAGGTCCCTGAGGCCTGGCCGTTTCTCCTGCACCCCCAGAGAGTGTCTGGAGTCGTCTCATTCTGCCTTACTGTCTCTCCTTCGGGGAAACCGGAGAAGTGTGGAGGCCAGACTTCCACACTTTGAGTATGACACCTCTCTTCCATGTGCCATAATGTGGTCTGTCCTCAGTTCATGTATGCCCTGGATGGCTCTCCACTGCAAGCAGTTTACTTACCCATGCAGCAACTGCACCTGAGAAATCTCCAGCATCAAACCTCCCTATCCACTTCGGACATATTCCATCAGTCACAGAATCTTCTCCATAAATCTTTTCTTGCCTTACAGTTGTGCTTGGACCTTTCTTGAAATGACAAGCCTAAGTGGCCAAAAATGTTGCTTATGTTCACGCATCTTCACTGTGAAAAGGGCCAAACACACATTCACCAGCTGTGACGAGTTTTATCACATGCTGATATTATAGCTGTCACAATACAGTCTAATAAAAACAGTTTTGAATGATGTTAAGGGCAAGTATGGGAGACCAGAGACAGGTGAGGGGGTGGGGGGGTGGCAGTGGAAGTGGGGTTGCAGGCTGAACAGACTTTTTCACCAAACAGACCTATTGGCCAAATGAACTTTTTTCACCAAACACACTTTTTGGCTGAACAGACCTTTTGGCCACCTCAATTTAAGGCAAGTTTCAACCAGCATCACAGCCTCAAAATTGTATACAGTACATTTTCTTCTCCCATAGCATTTAACCTAGTATTTAGAGAATGGATGAATAGACAGTCCTGTTGTTCAGGACTTCTGAAATAGATTCCTACAGAAGCTCCAAAATGAACCACCGTTTGAATTACATGATAACTTGACCCGAATGATGCTAAAGATGCTAGTTATCAATTCTTGAGAAAGAAATCTTCACCCTTCAATGCACAGGTTAGAAGCACAAGCTGGAAATAAACAAGGTTTGCACATGTAGGTGGAACCGAAAATGGAAAAGGAAGTCCAGGCAAAGTGGAGGAAACAGGCGTACATACACCAATAGCGCTGATATTTTACTTTGCTTCTTTTCCGGAAACTCTTGGTACAGAATTATGTATAAATTTTACCTCCACGTTGTTTAAGGAAACTGCAACAAAGCAAAGACAAACAAATTTCGAGCACACCTGTGTCTTGTCAAAGACTGACGCTACTAGCTACAAAGCCAGTTCTGAGAAACATCACATAAAACACGTTAATCGCTCCCTTTGCCCTTAACATGAAAACCAGTCACAAGGTAACTGGACAGCCTGAAATTTAGATGTTTTCGAAGGCACTTGTAAATACCACTGCCACCCAAAGTCATTGATACTTTCCTGGAATCAACCACTTTTCCTGCTGACCTGCACTGAGTTGTCATTCCCCCAAATGACCACGAGATGGCAGCAGAGACAGACAGTTGGAACACACACTCTACTATTGGCTTCGCACAAAGGTTCCTTTGCTTCTTACCCATACGATGAACCTAAAATAGTAAACGCACTCTGGGCAAAGTTGAGTAAACGAGCCCCTAAACATGTCCGGAGGAGCATGTACAGAAAATGAAAGTGCTTGTATTTTACTTGACTTTTTTTTTACCTCTTGGTAGAGAACTTAAAATAAATTTTACCTCCTCGTTGTTTAAGGATTCTGCAACAGACAAACCAGATTACAAATGATTTTCAAGCATTCCTGGAACTTGTAGAAATCCTACTTTATCACGCTATACAGCCAGATCCAAGAAATCTCACACAAAACACACTTATTGCTCTCTTGGACATTAAGCTGGAAGCCAGTGACAAGGTAGTTGGACAACCCTGACATTTAGACGTTTTCAAATGCACTTCTAAATACCCCTGCCATCAGAAGTCATGGATATTTCACTGGAATCAACCACTTTTCCTGCTGGCCTGCTCTGAGGTGTCATTCCCTAGAATAGCCACAAGATGGCAGCAAAGACCAACATTTAGAACACACAGCAAACTATTGGCTTGGACAAATATTTTGTTCACTTTTTACCATCAGATACCATGACGAGGACAATTTTCATTTTCCCCCAAACAATGTGACTGAACAACTACTGGACGACGTTGTCACCATTTTGATCCACTGCCCTCTGAGACTTTTCAAGCAACTTCACTGTTCCATCATCCCACCACATGGTTACCTTTCAGAGCAGAGAACTCTTCCAGAGGCCTTCTGCAGTCTTCCAGGGAATGAACATTTCTCTCCAATAAGAGAAATTTGCAAAGACTGAAGTAAGGGGCCATGCAAAGGTGCAAGCTCTGATGAGTACTGCGGATGAGTAATGACTGCCCAGCCAGGCTGGAACAGTTTTCCCCTGGTCACCAAAGAGAAACAAAACATGTGAGCTCCTGCATTATCCTGAAGCTTCCCCATCTTCTGACAAATTCTGGATGCTTCCCTCAGGTGGCTTTCATTTGGTCTAACAGGGATCAGTAATTGTTGGGAGAAGTCTGCTGGATTTCCGCAAGAAGTTCCCACTGCAGGACTCCCTGGGGAATCCACCACATATGCAACATCATCTCCTTTGGATGAAGATCGCCCTTTGGAGGAGCTTCTGGTGGTTCCTGTGCTTCCCTTAATATCTCCTGTTCCACATTATTCTCAAATATCACTGGTTAATTCCCTCACATTTTGTCTTGGAAATGGAATGTTTCCCTTACATTTCAGTAGAGAATGCATGTGGAAATTCAGTCCAGAAGGGTCCCCCACCACCCCGCTTGATTAGGATGCCTTGAGTATGTTGCCTGTCTACTTTGTGCCATCATGTTGTCTGTCCTCTGTTGATGTCTGCCCTGGATGGCTCTCCACTGCACCTGGTCTGCCTACCCGGGGGGCAACTGCACATGAGAAATTTCCCGCATGAATCTTTATGATCCACTTCTCACACTTTCCATCAGTCTCACCATCTTATCAAGACACACCAAGCATCTTTTTTTGCCTTACAGTTGCACTTGTACCTTTCTTGAAATGACACAGCCTAAGGGGCTGAAAACATTCCTTATGTTCATGCATCTTCAGTGAGAAAAGGGCCACACACACATTCACCAGTTGTGATGAGACTTTTTTATCCCACAGGGATATGACAGCTGTCACGATACTGTCTAACAAAACAATTTCGAATGACATTAAAGGCAAGTACGTGAGACCAGCCCCAGGTGATGTGGTGGGAACAATGCAGAGGTGGTGTAGTTATGGAACTGACTTTTTGGACAGCCCCATTTAAAGCAAGTTTCAACCATCAATATCCTATACAATATGTTTTCTGCTCTAATAGCACTTAAGCTAGCATTCACAGGGAATGGATGAGGAGAAAGTTCTGTTGTACAGAACTTCTGAAATAGACTCCTACAAAACCTCCAAAATTAACCACTATTTGAATTACAAAGAAACTTGATCTGAATCGTGCTAAAGATGCTACGGACCAAAACCTGAGAAAGAAATTTTCACCCTTGAGTGCACACATTAGAAACAGAAGCTAAAAATTCACAAGTTTTGCACCCATACAAGGAATCCAAAATGGTAAACAAAGTTCAGGCAAAGTGGAGGAAACGAACCCGTAGACATGTCCAGAAGGGCATGTACATACAACGGTGGCACTTATATATTACTTTTGTTTGTACCTCTTAGTGCAAAACTATGAATAAATTTTACCTCTACATTGTTTAAGGGAGCTGCAACAGACGAAGCCAATGACAAACGATTCTGAAGCACACCTGCAACTTTAACAACTTAATTACACTGTAAAGCCAGTTCCAACAAATGTCACATATATCACATTTATTGTTCCCTTGGTCATCAATCTGGAAACCAGTCTCGAGTTTACTAGAAAGTCCTTACACTTAGATGTTTTGAAATACACTCTAAATACCACTTCCATCAACAGTCATTGATATTCCACTGATATCAACCACTTTTCCTGACTTAACTAAGGTGTCATTCTCCAGAATGCCCACAAGATGGCAGCAGTATGCAAACCTAGAACATTTTGACAATGACCATATTGTACCATCCATCAGTTCTCAACCAACTTCAACGGACTGAAATTATAGAAAATATGTCTCACCCTCATGGATGCTAATGTAGAACTCAGAAACAAAAGGTAACTAGAAAGTCCTTTCATTTAAATGGAATAAAATACACTTCTCAAATAACATTCCATGAACCCTTAGTAGGTACAGATAATTCACTATTGCCAATGAGTTTTCCTGCTGGTCTGCATGAAGCTGTTATTCCCAAGTGACACATGAGATGGCAGCAGAGAGCCACACTTGGGACAATTTTCAAAGGACTGAAATTAAATGCAGTATATTTCTTACTGTCATTGCTGTTAATATAGAAATCAGGAACCAAAGGCACTAGCAAGTCCTGATATTCATAACTTACTAAATACACATCTAAATAACATTGCAATCAACATTCATTGATACTCTACTACAGTCAACCACTTTTCCTGCTCACCTGCCACTAACATGTTATTCCCCAAATGTCCACGAGATGGCAGCATAGATGCACACTTCAAACACTACTATTAGCTTGGCCAAAAGGTTCATCCACTTTTTAGGTAGACACAATTGAAGAGATGTTTTTCGTTTTCACCAATAACTTTATTGAACAATGTATTCACTGTTCTGTTCCACTGCTTTCTGCAATCTTTCAGGCATCTTTATAATTCCATCTTCTCGAAACTTTTTATCGTTTGGCCAAACCAATACAGAGCCAGTTTCAACAAGCATCGCAGCATTGAAATTATATACAATGTTTCTTAAGTGCTCTCATTGCACTTCAGCCAGAATTCACTACAAATGGGACTCTGGAAAGTCCTTACATTTGGCAGTTATGTAATACACTCATAAACAACCTCAAAAATAAAACCCAATTTCAATTACAAAATAATTGAAAATGAATGGTAATAAAGATACTACATACCAAACTCATGAAAAAAATCTTCACCCTTATAGGCACATTATCAGCAATAAAAGCTGAAAATTTACAATTTTTGTACCCATATTAGGAACCTAAAATACTAAATTAAATCTAAAGAAACTAGACAAAATCGTGCACATTGACAGATCTGCAAGTGTATATACATAAAATGATAGTGAAACCGGAAAATACACCAGCGTTCAGCCTGCCTGTCACTACTAAACCCAATAAATAATGACAGCAATCGAATCTTTATGGGCACTTTATTCAGATGGCCAGCAATCTGAGAAGATGGTGGGTTCATACTGTAACAGACCATCTTCCCTTCTCTTACCAGGCCAGATTTTTTTAAAGATTTTTTAAAATTATTTTATTGTTGTTCAATTACAGTTGTCTGCATTTACCCTCTCCCCCCACCCCATGCAAACCCACCTCCCTCCCTTGCTTCCACCCTCCCCCTTGGTTTTGTCCATGTGTCCTTTATAGCAGTTCCTGAATACCCTTGTCCCCCTTCTCCCCTCCCCACCCCCCGGTTACTGCCAGAATGTTCTAAACTTCAATGTCTCTGGTTCTATTTTGTTTCTCTGGTTGTATTTTGCTTGCTTACCTCACAAGCGTCTTGGCTGTGACTTATCTGAATCCCCCGGTAGCTGATCTGGCCTCGGTGCCTTCGCTCCTGAGTTCTTATATAAAACCTTTTAACATTTCATATAGTAGAGGCTGCCTGATATTGTACTCCTTGAACTTGACCTTATCTGAGAAGCACTTTATCTGCCCTTCCATTCTAAATGAAAGTTTTGCTGGTTAGATTATTCTTGGTTGTAGGTCCTTGCTTTTCATGATTTGAAATATTTCTCTCCAACCTCTTCTTGCTTGGAAGGTCTCCTCTGAGAAATCTGATGACAGTCTTATGGGAATTCCTTTGTAGGTAACTGTCTTCTTTTCTCTTGCTGCTTGCAAGATTTTCTCCTTATTCTTAATCTTGGGTAATGTTATTATGATGTGCTTTGGTGTGTTCCTCTTTGGGTCCCACTTCTTTATATCTGTTCAAAAAATATGTTCCATTTCTTGGTCTTCCTCTTGTCCTCTGGTAGCCCTATGATCCAGATATTGGGTCATTTACAAATGTCTCTGAGGTTCCTGAGTCCCTCCTCATTTTTTTGAATTCTTGTTTCTTCCTTCTGGTCTACACTATTGGTTTGAGTCCCAGCTTCCTTTTTTTCCCTATTGGTTCCCTATAGATCATCCCTCATTATCTTTATTGTGTTCTTCATTTGTTCATTTATTTGCGTCCACCTTCTTCCAGTTTTGTTAGCATTTTGATTACCAGCATTTTTTAAAGATTTTATTTATTTATTTTTAGAGAGGAGAAGGGAGGGAGACAGAGAAGGAGAGAAATAGCAATGTATGGTTGCGTCTCCCATGGCCCTCACAGGGGACCTGGCCCACAACCCAGGCATGTGCCCTGACCGGGAATCAAACCTGGACCGTCTGGTTCCCAGCCCGTGCTCAATCCACTGAGCTACACCAGCCAGGGCTGATTACCAGCATTTTAAACTGAGCATCTGATAGGTTGACTATGTCATCGTCCATTAGTTGTAATTTGTTCTGATGTTTCATTTTGGCCATTTTCATTCTTTTTATCTCAGTGCACTTGTCTGATTCTTAGGTGTTTGCCGGTGCCCGGCAACCTGGGTTGTTTTTTTTTGTGACGTTTCTTCTGGGGGAAGGGCCGGCCTGGATGTACTTCCTCTCCCACTTCCTAGGTGTCGGACTTCCCTTCAGTTCGTTTCTGTCCATTCTGGTTGTTTATTTTTTGCTATTGCGTTCATTGTTTAAACTCTCTGGTTGTGCGCGGCGGCGAAGTATGTCCACCTGCACCGCCATCTTGGCGGAAGTCCCAGGCCAGACTTTTTATAATAGGGAACAAACAAGGTGTGGTGAGGGCTTTGAAATTCAGGGAGGATAAGGTGAAAGAAGTTACAACATTCCTGTTCTGGGCAGTTAGCTGTTCCCAGGGGCGGTGGCCCTCTGTCTCCCCCTGGAACACAAACGTCCAGATGCCTCCAACTTGTCCCCAGGCAGTAATCTTGAGCAGTGTCCCAGAAGCCAGGATGGGTCTTATCTGTAGTTTCTGAAACAAAAGTTTTAACATATCCATTACTTGCTAGGCTTACAAATTTTTACCTTAAACTGAAATTTTCCAACTCTTGAGTCCCCTATTAATATCACAAATGGAATTTAGTGCAGTGATGGGAAAATAAAATGCAGAAATAAACATGTAGAAATAGTAAATTAAAGATACAATTTGTTAAGGACTCAATAGCAACAAAAAAGGTAAAAACAAACAAACAAACAAACAAAAAACCCTGGGAAGAAACTGAACAATAACGTGCAGGATCTGTATGAACAAAATTGGAAATTGCTACCCAAAAACAGGAACTGTATCCAATGAAAAATATCTTGCTCTTGGATTAAAAATTGGGTATCATTGTTTACCCATTTACCAAAGTTGTCTATAAATGTAATACAATATAGACTAATATAGAAAAGTGGTCACACAGGAAGTGGTCACTTAAATTGTGACCCAAGACGCATACCCCAGAAACAGTCTGGCCCCCCTTTTCTGAACCCCACAGGTTGGCTGCATCTGTCCCCCACGCCCCTCATCTCATATCCCCCACCCAGTTCCCTTCCTGTCCCTGTATTGTGTTGCTTGCATCACATTTGGCCTTGAACATCACCTCGTTACGCAAGGAGACCCGTGGCCAGCAACAGCACCTAACCTCTAGACCGCGTAGTTGCTCATCTCTCATCCAGAACTGCCTGCCCCTCAGGCCTGCCAGCCTAAATCTGCTTCTCACTCACATCTCTGGCCTGGCCACCCCTCACACCTGCAGCCCAGTCCTGCCTCTGACCTTAGACAGGTCCTTTAAACAAAAACACTCAGGAATCATACAGTTGTGGACATACAGTTTAATGAAGACATACATAAATAATGTATACTTTATAAAATTAAAGAATACTCTGAAAAAGTTCAGAGAATAATAGGACAAGACACAAACTGGGAAAAATATGAATTACCTAAAACGTAGGGTACTGAAAGTGAAAGAATGGGAAAGATACACAGGATGGTACAGAAGCAGCTTTACAGTTGTTCACATGGAGAATAATATCATAATTATTAAATAACAAGACAACAATAAACTTTGTTTCTCGTACTCACAACTCTAACCCTATTTTTGCCCCACCCTGTATTATGCAAACATAAACTGCATGAAAATTACATAATCACATGCAGTGGGCTTCAAGGTAAAAAGAGATGAAGAACACTTTGTATCAGTACGTTTAATTTACCGGGAAGATCCAAATTCACCATGTACTTAGTATCATAAACTTAAGTTACATTGAACAGAGACACAAAAATATTTATAATTATAACAGATTTAACAAACCTCTCTCATCAGGAATAGAGCATACTTCTTTCACCAACAAGAGAGCACCTCAAAAAATTCAGTAAGCATGTAAGGAACACCATGAGCAGCAAATTGGATTCAGCATTCACAGATAACTGATTATACACAACTTTTCCTGCTGACCTGCCCTAAGGTGTTATTCCCAAAATAAACACGAGATGGCAGCAGAGATACATGCTTGGAATTTTTTTTTTTTATGTTGATCATATTGTAATGAAGAAAGTTTCAAAAAAAATTCAAAGGATTGAAATTATATGAAGTATGATTCTTGCTCTCATTGTAGATAATCTAGAAATCTTTTGTAAAAGTAACTAGAGAGTTCTTACATTTAGAAGTGATGAAATACACTTCTGAATAACCCTCAAAATAATAATTTGAACTGAATAATAAAAATACATTAAAAACCTATGGGAAAAGTAGTGATAAATCTGCACATTAGGGGGAAACAGCTGAAAATTCACAAGGTTTGCATCCATATTACAAACCCAGAATAATAAATTACATCCAGAGATAGTAGAATAGAAATAGGGAAGTAGAAATGTCTACAAGGGTGTATACTCAAAACAATAGCAGTTATTACCTGTTTAGGTGAAATTTTGAATTAATTTTCATTTTTCTGTATAATTTAAATAATCTGTAACAAAAAAGGCATCCTCATTTTGGATTAAAAAAAGTACGAGAGGAAAACATGGCAAAATTTAAGAACAATAACCTCAACTGTTGTGCTGACAACACCAGAGACCTTTTCTCTGCTCGCCCAGTCTGATCTCCTCAGAGGGGCCCCTTTTCCAAAGTGTGCTTCTTTGTGTACAAATGCAGGCGAGCGGAGAGAAAATGACAGGACCAGACCAGAATGGGCAGAGCAGCGCTGAGCAGCACGGCCTGAGGGGGAACTTGCCCCGGGGATGCCTCACTTCAGGGCCCCCTCAGAACCATGATTCTTCACAACTAAGCAGCAGCACCACTGAGCTGACCCACAGCAGTGCCGCATCCTGAATCGTCTGTAACATTGCTGAGCTTCCTAACAGCCATGCTGCTCTCACAGCCATTCTGGGTCAAAATGGAGCTACTTGCAACTAAGTTGTTTCCTTCTTCACCACACCACATCTCTGGAACTCCTACTGGCACAGAATTGCAGCTGAGGACCATCAGTTCACAGACACTAGATGCCAAAGACAGACTCAGGACCCAGACACGGGCCCTGGAGTCCAGAACCTGGGACCCAGAGCAGACCCAGAACCAAAAGCTGAAGCCCAGACCCATGTCCCAGTCCCAAAACTGTCCCCATGACCCAGGCCAGACCATGGACCCTGAATGCCAGACACTCGACACCAGAGACTGACAGCAAACACCAGATTCCACACATCAGACCCTAGAGCCAGAGCTGCTCATGGACCCCACACACCTACCCAGGACGCGAAGCCACACCCGAAGAGACTCCAGATCCCACACACACAGGCACAGATTCAACCCCAGGCCCACCTCAGATCTGTAAACAGAACCCCACAGCCAGACTCCAGAGCTGGAGCTGGACAATGCAGCCCACTTGCCAGATGCAAGAGCAGAACCGAGTCTGCATGATATAAACAGAGCCAGGAATCAATAAAGAACATTCCTGGCTCTCTAAGTCTGAGCCGCTGGCCTCACAGATATTTTTTCATGCCAATGCAAATGCACAAGAGAAGAGAATAGCTCCTGGCACTACTGAATTATACCCAGCCCTGCAGAAATAGAACAAAAAGGCTGACAGAGCAAAAAATAATAATAATGCTTACTTTTGCCAGGGAAGTCCATGATCTCTCAGAGGCTGCACATTCCAGAAGTTAGTGTCCCGGTCATAAATACAGAATTGGTTCACCAACACTGTGGAAGATTAAAACATTATTTTTGTCATAACTTCTAAATTCTAACGGCTGGGATAACAATCAAATTAACATCATCTGATTAACAGGAGGAATTCAATATCTAATACATGGGCAAAGGGAATTCATATTCAAATGAAAACCAAACACAATGAGGTAATATTGGGTATGTAGTGTATTTTGGAAAATGGAACAACAGAGTCTTAGATTTCAAAGGTGAAATGGGAGACAGGCAGGTAATTTAGAAAAAAAGGCACCATACCTGGCAGGTTGATTTTTGTTGGGCAACTCCCAAAACTTTAAGACACAAGGAGTATGGTAGGGTCAACAAGCTCTTAGTAGGAATATTACTGTCTGAAGCTAAGGTGATTGTCCTGAAACTCTGTTCCTAAACCAAATTTTGGCAACTAAACCTCTTAGGAAAAAAAGAGATGACAATCCTAACTAATTTCTCAGTGTTCCCTTTCTTAACAGCCAGTTTAAAATCAATGTGCCAAGTTCAAAATGTTGGCTCTCTTCATGACCGCCTCTGAAACTTTACATAGAAGTTTTATGTCCACAAGCTACATTAGCACATTGTTCCATATTTCACTGACACGATCATTCGGTTTTGTGGATGTTAGTTTACTTAAATTGTTAAATATTACTTAAGTAAATGTTGACGTACATGTACTCCCCAAATTCACCTCGTATTAAATATCTGACTGCTTTCTCACATGGTGGGGAAACAACCTTTCCTGTGACCTCAAGAAACTTTGGGCTGGTCTAATAATCCAACAGGTAGGACACAGATTAGCAAATGAAAATAGCCAAATGTAAGACATAGGCAGGAGAACCTCACAGGAGAGAGTCAGAAACCCCCCACACAGAAGAGCAAAAATGAAGCAGCGATGATGTGAGGAGCTGTGGTTATTTTCTATGACAAAGACATTTCTTTAGATCTGCGGGGAAATATTTGTGATACAATAAAAGGTGTTGGAACAACTGAATGGGAAAAATATTGGGCCCCCTACATTACATCTTCTACCAAAATCAATTCTTTGAAATATTTTAGCAGCCACTCATAACTAACATAAAACACTGAGAGCTATCTAAAATATACCAAGGAATCTAAAGTGAAAGAATGGGGAAAATAGACTATATGAACATTAACCAAATGAAAATTATATAACATATAGTAGACTTGAAGGCAAAAAAAAAAAAACCCAGAAAACCCTACTACAAATAAGTAGGAGTACTTCATATCAGTAAGTTCAATTTACCAGTTTCAAATTTTTATTCACTTAATTGCATAAACTCAAAACGATATAGAACAGAGCTACATAGAAAAATATATAAATTAATAATCATACTAGGAGATTTAACAAAACTCTATCATTCAGGTTCTGTTTCAGAACCAATAAAGCCCACAAAATATAGTAAAAAATATTTTAAAAAATAACATGAGAAGCAAATTGCATTCAATGTGCATCAGTACTTCACTACACCCCAAAACCTCAAATTACAGATGCTTTCCAAGTATCCTGGGAACTTTTTTAAAAACTGACCATATTGTGATATAAAGCAAGTTCCAATAAATTTCAAAGGACTGAAATTTATATATATATACATATATATATATACACACACACACACATACAAACTCACATACATATATATTTCTTGCTCTCACTGCCATTAATCAAGAAATCAGTAATAACAAATAACTAGAAAGTACTTCGATTTACAAATTATGAAATATGCTTCTGAATAACCACCCCAAAATAAATCACAACTGGAGTTAGAAAATAATTTGCGTGGGATGATAGTAAAAACACTTCTTACCAAGATCACATCACTCGGGTTCCAAAGAGGATCACAGCTTCAAGATCAGTGGTTTTCACCTAAGGTTGACTTTTCCCACAAGGGGACCTTTGGCACATTGAAAGCTCAGAAGCCAAGGAAGATATGCCACCTTAACAGACTGAACCACACTGTGATAAACCACAGCACCGAGGATCACTGTCTCTTTTCATTGCCCATAAATCACTCTTCAATAATTGTTTCTTAAAATTACTTAGAATCTAATATCTTACTCTTTTAGATTCCAGAATTCACCATCAAATGTTCTCCTCTTTGACAATGTGGACTTTTGCCATATTACGAGTTCCTGAGACAACCTACAAGGGGCACAATTTTACTTACAAAATACTTCTGATTTCTAGAGCAGCATTGCTCCAGGTCCTGAACTCATTTACAATGCTAATAATCATGTTACTCTTTTATTTAATTATTAATGAGCTTGTAACTAACACATTTTTAACTCTTCATGTCTTTATTCCATAGTTTTAACTTCATGCTTTATTCCATAGTTTTAACTATTTTTCATGTTTTATACAGCTAAACTAACATAATTTTATGATTGCATGATATCTTATTTACCTTGACAGCTCATGAATATCAACTGAAAGTCATTATAAATAATACAACTTAGTAAATTGTGTGGTAAATAACATGCAGAAATAAATATCTTTTATACACACAAAGAGTAATTTAAAGATATAATCAAAGAAAAGAACCAAAGGTGCACCCCCAAATCCGGTGACTGGTCTAGATGATATGCTCATACAAAGCGGTTCCAAGGAACCCATCACTGACATTGGGACCTGAGACTTGTACTTCGAAACAGTCTTAAAAAAAAATCAACAGTCACTGATATTCTGCCATAATCAACCACTTTTCCTGCTGACCTGTACTAAGATGTTATTCCCAAAAATTCCCACTAGATGGCAGCAGAGATGCACACTTGGGGCAAGTGTTAGTGGCTTCACCAAACAGTTCTTTTGATTTTTACATATAAAATGATACCGTTTTACTTTATTTTAACACTTTGAGTTAAAATTTATTTTAAATAGAATTTACTGTCTTCATTGTGGAAGGAAGCTGCAACAAACAAAGCAAATAACAAATGATTTTCAAGCACACTTGGAACTTCTAAAAACCTGACTCTATTACACTATAAAGGGAATTCCAACAAATGGCACATAAAACACATTTATTGCTTCCTTTTTCTTAATCTGGAAACCAGTCAGAAGACAACTGGACAGTCCTTACATTTAGACATTATAAAATACACTTCTACACACCATTGCCATCAACAGTCATTGACATTCCATTACAATCAACCACTTTCATTGTTGATAGGTGCTAAGGTGTTATTCCCAAAACAAACAAGAGATGACAGAAGAGAACCACACTTGGAACTTTTTATCTACATTGACCATATTGTACTATGGAGCAAGTTTCAAAAAACAAATCCAATTCTTTGAGGCCAAGATGGAGGTGAAGGTAGAAACCCTTAGCTTCCTCACACAAGCAAAAGGAGGATAACAACCAACCTAAAATCAATAAACAAACAGAAGTGCTGGGATATCAAACTGCATGGAACGCCGACAACCAAGGAATTAAAGAAACAGTCACCCAGACCAACCAGATTGGTACGCCAAGACAAAAAAATAAGGCCCAAGTGAAAGAACAAAGTAAGACTCCAGGAAGAGAGCCAAATGATGAGAAGATAGCCAACCTATCTGATGAGGAGTTTAAAGCCCTGGTAAGCAAAAGGCTCACAGAACTGATTGAGCTTGGTCGCAAAATGAAAGAACAAATGAAAACTACCCAAAGTGAAATAAAGCAAAATATTCAGGCAACCAACATTGACAGGAAGGAAACCAGGACTCAGATCAACAATTTGGAAGAAAAGGAAAAAATAAACATCCAACTGGAACAGAATGAAGAAACAAGAATTCAAAAAAATGAAGAGATGCTTAGGAACTTCTGGGAAAACTTTAAAATGTTCCAGTATCTGAATTATAGGGGTGCCAGAAGGACAAGAACAAGAGCAAGAAATTGAAAACTTATTTCAACAAATAATGAAGGAAAACTTCCCCAATCTAGCAAAGGAAATAGACTTCCAGAAAGTCCAGGAAGCCCAGAGAGTCCCAAAGAACTTGAACCCAAACAGGAACATCATTAAGTTACCCAAGACTAAAGATAAAGAGACAATCTTAAAAGCAACAAAAGGAAAGGAGAGAATGACCTACAAAGGAGTTCCCATAAGGCTATCAGCTGATTTCTCAAAAGAAACCTTACAGGCAAGAAGGGGCTGGAAAGAAGTATTTTTTTAAAATATGGAATGCTTCACGAATTTGCGTGTCATCCTCGCGCAGGGGCCATGCTAATCTTCTCTGTATCGTTCCAATTTTTAGTATATGTGCTGCAAAAGCGAGCACTGGAAAGAAGTATTTGAATTCATGAAAGGCAAGGACCTACATCCAAGATGACTCTCTCCAGCAAAGCTTTCATTTAGGATGGAAGGGCAGATACAGTGCTTCCCAGATAAGGTCAAGTTAAAAGAGTTCATCATCACCAAGCCCTTATTCTATGAAATGTTAAAGGGACTTATCTAAGAAACTGAAGAAGATCCAAAACTATGAACAGTAAAATGACAACAAACACAACTATCAACAAATGAACCAGAAAGAAAAGAAAAACAACAAAAATAGAAACTAAGCAAACAGCTAGAAAAAGAACAGAATCAGAGAAATGGACGTCACATGGAGGGATTTCAGTGGGGAGGAAGAAAGGAGGAATAGGGGAGAAAAGGTACAGGGAAGAAGAATAATTAATAGGCATAAAATAGATAGAGAGAGATAAAAATGGGAAAACAGAGAACTCAAAGAACATATATGTACAACCCACGGACATGAACTAAGCGGGGAGGAATGCTGCAGTGTTGGGGATGCGGGGCAGAGGAGGGATAAAGGGGGAAAAATTGGGAAAACTCTAATAGCATAATCAATTTAAAAACTTTAAAAAAATAAATAAAAGTAAGAAAATTTAAAAATATAAATAAATAAAAAACAAAAACAAAATAACATGACTGATGGGAAAAATGCCCTGTACCAAAACTTGAGAAAGAAATCTTCACCCTTTAATGCACAGCTTAGAAACAGAAGCTGGAAATGCACAAGTTTTGCATCCGTACAAGGAACCTTAAATAGTAAACGAAATCCAGGTAAAGTGGAGGAAACGAGCCTACAGACGTGTCCTGAGGGGCATGTACACAAAACGACAGCGTTTGTATTTTACTTTACTTTTTTAACCTCTTGAGGGAGAATTTTAAATAAATTTGAACACTGTGTTATTTAAGGAAGCTGCAATGGAAAAAGCAAATTACAAAAGATTTTCAAGCAAATTAGACTCTTGTAAAAACCTGCCTCTATTACGCTACAAAGCCAGTTCCAAGAAACATCATAGAAAACACACTTATTGCTCCCTTGGCCGATATCTGGAGACCGGTCGCAAAGTAACTGCACAGTCCTGACATGTGGACGTATTCAACTGCGCTTCTAAATTACACTAGTATGAAAAGTCAAATATATTCCCACCGATTCAACCGCTTTTCCTGCTGACCTGCACTAAGGTGTCATTTCTAAAAATGGCCACTAGATAGCATCAGAGACTGACAGATGCAATGCATATCCCACTAAGGGCTTGGCTGAAATGTTCTTTCCCTTTTTTACTGCAAGATGCAATGACGGGCATGCTTTTCATTTTCCCCAAAAATTGTGACTGCACAACGTCATCGCCATTCAGTTCCACTGCCCTCTCTATCTTTGAGACAACTTCCCATTCCATCGTCCTGTAACAGGATGCAGCCCAATAGGGATTTCTAAAGGGCTCCAGAACTCATGGTGTCCAGGAAATATTAGAAAAATATATATAGAATGTCCTCACCCCCACAAGTCTGAACTAGGAGGGATGGGACTCCTGGAGCAGGGCCATGCAGAGGTGTTTTGTATAGCAGCAGCTTTAAGGCTAACCTCTGGTATGGTCATTTAGCATATCTATAACCTTTAACAGATATGTTAAATAGCTGTGGCCACATTTTGAGCCAGAGGTGGAAGTGACGGACACACAAGATGTAACTGGGAAGGGAAGAACACACAGCTTTTGGCGAGAGGGGAGAACACTGAGGTTTTGGGGCTCCCTTTGCCACGCACCTTAGGAAGCTGGGAAGCAAGATGTAGCAGCAATGCAGAGCTCTCTCTCTTAGCAGTTCGGAAGAATGCAGGAGAGATATGGCAGCCATAACTCGCTCCGGACCACAAGGATTTGGAGGAGTGGGGACCCCTCTGCCTGAGAGACAGAGGACCACGTGGCTTTGAGCGCCTCCTTTTGCCACGCGGTCTAGGAAGCAGGAGAGACTTTGCCTGGAAGAAAAGGGGTGAAAGGACCCTTGCTGGTGGGCCATGAGAAGGTGCCACATGGTTTTGGATTAACTCGGGTTTTGGAATAACTGGAGATCACAGTGGCAACATAGCGGATGGTGTCAGAACTGAGGATCTGCCTGATTCACGGACTTCTACTTCTTTTCCTGAGATATGGTACCCTGGACTAGGCAAAGGGGAGAAGGACTGTGTGTGCTTGTGGGTACTCCAAAGAACTTTAGTATTTTAAAGGAGACATTAAGTCATTACTCCAAGCCTGTATAACTTGTAAATAAAC
>PVJI01023818.1:0-22926 GCA_004026765.1 Micronycteris hirsuta
GAGCTGGTTTGGTGGAGGTGTATTCTTTTAGACTTCTTTTGTCTGGGAAGCTCCTTATTTGGCCATCTATCTTGATTGAGAGCCTTGCTGGGTAGAGTAGTCTTGGTTGCAGGCCTCTGGTTCTCATTACTTGGAATATTTCTTGCCATTCCCTTCTGGCTTGGAGTGTTTCCATTGAGAAGTCAGCTGCTAACTTTATCGGGGTTCCCTTGTATGTTATTTCCTGTTGCTGCCTCGCTGCCTTTATGATTCTCTCTTTGTCTTGGAATTTTGCCATTTTAATGATGATGTGTCTTGAAGTGGGCCTGTTAGGGTTCCTTTGGAATGGGACTCTCTCTGTATTTCCTTGATTTGTTTGGCTTTTTCTCTCATCAGATTAGGGAAGTTTTCCATCATTACTTTTTCGAACAGGTTTTCCATCCCTTGCTGCTCTTCCTCTCCTTCTGGTATCCCTATTATACGAATATTGTTACGTTTCATGTTGTCCTGCATTTCCCTTAATACCTCTTCATTCTTTCTGAGCCTCTTTTCCTGTTCTTGCTCTTTTGGGTTGCTTTTTTCAACCTTGTCCTCCAGCTCGCTGATCCGATCCTCTGCCTCATCGAGCCTGCTTTTGATTCCTTCTATTGTTTTCCTCAGTTCAGATATTGTATTCTTCATTTCTTCTTGGCCCTTGTGAATAGTTTCTATTTCCTTTTTCATGTTGACATAGTTTGCAGTGAGTTCATTGTAGTTTCCCTTTAGTTTATGGTAGTTTTCTGTGAGTTCATCAAGCTTCTCGAGTTTCTTGAGCTGCCTGATAACATATGCTTTGAACTCAATATCTGACAGTTGGCTTCCCTCTGTTTCATTTATCATTCTTTCTGGGGATTCCTCCTTTCCTTTCATTTGGGGATTGTTTCTTTGTCTTCCAATTGTTTGTGGGATTCTTCTTGCTAGCCTCTGATTCTTAAATTTATCTATCAAGTTCTCTGGAGCAGTGAAATTAATTTTGTGTCACTGTCTCTGTTTTTTGGGCTGACTCTTGTCTGGATCCCACTCTATTCTCTTCACAATTCCAGGTTTTAATGTCTCACCGGCTGATCTTTCAGTTTTATGCACAATCCTGGTTGCCACTCTTCCTGAAATAAATCTGGGCGATCTCTCCGCTCCTCAGAAAATCAGCCAGATATCAACATGTAATAATCTTGAGGACATTATGCTAAATGAAATAAGTCAGACAGAAAAAAGCAAATATTGTATTATCTCATTTATATATACAATCTACCAAATTCATAGAAGTAGAGAATAAGTTGCGGTTTCCAGGAGCAGGTGGTCAAAGGCTACAACCATGCAGTTACAAGATGAGCAACTTCTGGGGAAGTAATTTACACCATGGAGACTGTAGTTAATAACACTCAATTGTATATTTGGAAGTTACAAATAGATTTTTTAAGTTGTCACCACAAAAAATGTCACTATGAAGTGATTAACTATTTTTATTGTGGTGATTATTGTGCAATTATGTGTATATGAAATCAATATGTTGTATACCATAAACTTATAAAATATTATGTCAATTATATCTCAGGATGTACATAAGTAAACAAACAAATAAATAGTCGTTGGTTCTTGAAAATAATAAATTAAAATGACTCCAAGTATACCTAGATGCTATATTTAGCAAAAATCATTTCAAATTAAGGTATTATTAATCTCTTCCTAAACTTGTAAAACTAATACTGTGCCTAAAGCACACTAAACAAAATTTGGTAGAACTTGAAGGTTAAATAGACAATCTACAATTAGAGGGAAATATTTCAATATCTATCTCGCAATAATTTATAAAACAAAGTAGATAGACAATCGATAATATAGAAGGCCTTAGCATCACAATCGACACTTCTGACAGCTGTAAATCACTTCACCCAACAACAGCAGAATGTACATTTTTCTCAAGTGCACATGAAACATTTTCCAAGATGGACCATATTCAATAAAACAATTATCAGTACATTTAAAATAATTGAAATCACACAAAGTTAGTTCTACTGTCATGAAGGTGTGCATAGGTAATAAGTTTTTGGTATTGTGAATAAAGAATTGAATGAATCACATGAACAGAGGAAGCAAAGAAAGCAAGCTTTATTAAGGATAGTACACTCCACAGAATATGGGAATAGGCTAGTCCCCTGAACAGAGAACGGTCCCTTGTTGTCTGACGGGTTATCATTTTAAAAGGCATTTTAATTCCCTATTCTTAATCTACTTTTCATTGCGCATGAGTTAATAGTCATATAATTTTTCTGCTATAGCACATGTGATTACTCATAGTTCTCCCTGATTGCCCACCCAGGGGGTAGGAACCACAATACTAATTTATTACAATCAGATTATAACGATACTTAGGTGGACTATAGGTTGTTCAGGATCAAAGTGCACAAGCCCAGCTGTGGTTTTAAGTATTACTACGCTATTACAAGACTATTTTCAGTATTCAGCATGTTGGTTAGTGTCAATGTCAGCTACTTACTTTGACGTCAGCCTCCCAGGACTTCCTCATTTTTATTTTATCTACTGTCCCAAAGTCTCCTGCCTTAAGTCCAGCTACTTGTGAGAAGTGAAGTAACTATTTCAGGAACCCAGGCTGTCTGGCTTAACTTTCTTTAGCATATTTTGCATTTGTTCCAGATGCCTTTGGAACTTCCTCATTTCTAACTATCTGCCTACCTCACTATGACCACAAAGGAATTCAATTAGAAGCAAATGACAAAGAAGTAACTAGAAGATCTGTAAATATTTAATATAAAAAGGAATAAAAACCTATCAATATCTGTGGGATGTAGTTAATGCAAACCATTAAGAGGAAATGTGTAATTTTAATCCTCATTATTAAAAGTTGAAAGTTTTAAAATCAATGAAAGTTTAAGGTTAAACTTTCACTTTATAAAGCTAACAACTTAGTAGATTAAACCTAAACTATGTGGAACAAAGTAGGTAATAAATATGTTATATTTGTTTGCTAGTGCTGCCATATCGAAGTACCATAGAATGTGTGGCTTAAAAAAACAGAAATTTATTTTGTCACAGTTCTGGAGACCAGCAATCTGAAATTGTCAGCAAGATTGGCTCCTTCTGAGGGTTATAAGAGAAGGATCTATACCAGACCTCTCTTTTTGGCTTGTAAAGATGGATATCTTCTCTCTGTATCTTCATATTTCCTGTCCTCTTTATGTGTCTATGTCCAAATTTCCTTTTCTTATAAATATACCAGTCATATTGGACTAGTTCCCACTGTATTTTAACTTAATTATCTCTGTACAGTCCTCCTCTCCAAATACAGTCATATTCTGAGGTTCTGGGGTTATGACTTCAACATTTGATTTTTTGGGGGGGGGTGTAGTATACAATTTGGTCCATAACAGATGGATAATAAGGAAACAAAAATCAATGATGGAAAGAAACCCAGATATCTGTCCCTACATTAAATAATTAAAATGCTGGTAAAAATTTTCAGAGTCAAATTTTGCAGAATCTGGAATCTAGTCCAAAACAACCAAGGGAAACTTTAGAGAAGAAAGAATCTGTTGCACTCTGGTAAGAGTATGCCGTAGCATTTTAAGTAGCCTACCTTTGTTCCATTCCCCAGGTGGGCTATACATTTAGAGCTGGGAACATGCATGCCTGCAGAAGGGTGTTAGTGCAGAGAGGCAATGTGGATCATACAAGGTTTTTCCAGAAGGTATCCAGCCATGTAATATGAAAATAGAGGCATTTATTGAAGAAGTTACAAGATACAAGAAACATTGTACATAGGACAATGACATCTCAGTCCCCTTCAAAGTAGGCACTTTGGAACCTCACACAGTTCCCCCAGCATCTCTTTCACTGTTCAAAACACTCTACAAAATCCTCTGTTGGAATTGCCATCAGGTGCCCTGTCATATTTTCATGAATCTCATTGATGGCCTGAAATCTCTTCTCTTTCAAATGTAACTTTAGTTTTGGGAAAAGCCAGAAATCACAGGGCACCAAATCTGGGCTATAGGGAGGCTGAGTCACCTGGGTGACTTGATGTTTTGTCAAAAATCTCTGAATGAAACATGATGCATAAGCGGGTATGTTGTCCTGATAAAGCTGCCAATCACCAGTTGCCCATAGCTGCAGCCTTCTGAATCATCTGAATAGTTTCTGCAGAGGAATGTTCAAGCTTAATGAAAAATTTGATGCAGACTCGTTGCTCTACTTGCTCAGTCATTTTGAATGTGATGGCCACACAGTACACATGCTCACTCAATGGCATCGACTGCCCCCACTGACTAGTGCAGTGAAGTCGTCATTGTTCGCACATGCACTTTCTAGTCTATTCTCCTTGGCTTCCAGGTTACATTGATGCTGCACAAAACATTCTCTATATGTTAGTAATGGCTGGACTCTTTCCAGACATACCTAGTAGTCTGAAAGAATTCTGGTTGTGTTGCTGTCTGGTGGTTTTCTGAAGAACCAGAATAAGGACAAGGACTTGCAATTCTTTTGGAATAAGAATTCCCAAGACTTCCCAGGGAATTGTGTTGTGGCTTCCCAGATGGTGTTTAATGAAAGCATTTCGAGCAAAATTATTGGCCACAGCAGCTTGGGGCAAGGAAATAATAGCCAGGATAAGCAGTGGACAGCCTAGAAAGCCTTAGAGGGAAGAGGTTGAAAAAGGAAATATGAGGAAGAAAATAAAGTTGTTAAAAGCTCCCCACATACATCAAGGAATAGAAAAGACCAATAGCATGTTCAGGGCTGAATACGTGCACAGAAAAGGACTGAGAAGACCCTGAACTTTCCTTTCTGGATGTCCACTAGGATCTGACAAAGTGAAGGTCAAGAGAGAGTAGTAACTGGCCTGGCTAAGCGCTGAAGGTTTATACCTAAAGAGAGCCAATCTCCAATGCCTAGTAAAATACTTATTTTGTTGTTTTGTTTCTCTTTTTTCCTTTATTTTTCTTCTCCATTTTTTCATTTGTATTTGCTCCAGTTTAAGGAAACTTTGTCAGTACACTGCTGATCAATATGCTAACAGGACATAAACTCCAATGACACACAGAAAAAACAATACAGATTTTATAAAAATGGTTTAGAAGAGACATTATACCAACAAACAAAAACCTGCAACAAACACATGGAATTGCAAGTGACCCCCAAATAGACAAAACAAACCATAAAAAAGAAAAAGTTGTATAACTCACACTTCCAGATTTTAAAACTTACTAAGCTACTATATAGACCATTATAAGGATACATGTATAGACTAATGAAACAGAATTGAAAGTCCAGAAATAAATTCATCCACAGGGAAAGATAAGAAAGTATACAATTGGGTACCATTTCATACAGATTTTTAGAAAACACTTGTAAAGTTTTTTCACTCTAAAATGCACAGAGAAAATGTCTTTTTGTTAATAGCCATTTTAACTATCCTTGTCTAGTTTTGGTATATACAGGGTTTAGTGCTATTAGTGTTTTGGGGCATCCACTGCGGGTCTTGGAACGTATGACTGGTGGATAAAGGGAAATTACTGTAATTAAATTTTGCCTGGTGTCCAACTTTATAAAATGGATTTATGTCACCTGGATTTCATGTTTTTTATTCAAGTTTATGATTGTAAGATATATCTTTTGGCATGAGCTTAAACCAAGCTTCTTCTTGAACCTTTGCAGAAAATGCCATTTTTTTTTTACATTTGTAACTATTTTATCTCTTGTTCTTTCAGTCTATTCTCTTAATTCTCTTTTCATAGCCTTACCTGCTTTTAAATCTGCTCCACAATACAATGTTTTCCCATAAGTATCCAGAGATAGGAAAATTCAGGGATCTTTAATAAACAGCTAGCTGTGAATGAAAATGTGTATCTAGCCTAGGCGTTTATATAGGGAAAACATATCTCAAGTAACTAAGACAATGGTTTTTTCTCTGTCATCTGTAATTACAAGGCCTTTATTAGATTATAAAATTTCTATCAGTTAATTGAACACTTATGGTGCCATTTCATGATATAATTATGTGGCCATTAGTGTGACTATTTCAAATATTTTTTATTAAGAAATATCGTAAACTAGAAATCAAAACAATTGAAATTTAAGATGTAATTTAAATAGATTTTTTTCCATTCATGCAAATGAAATGTACTGAAGCTATAAAAGTTAGTTCACTGGATTAACATAAGTCTCATAAAATAAAATTGAGGAATATGAGGTAAAGTAGGAATAATTGCCCCTTGAAAGAAAGAACAATTCTTCCTTTCTATTCCCTTCCCCACAAAACAAGGATATTTTGTGTGTTGAAAGCATATGTGCACACACATGCACTCTCTACTGAGTATTTGCTTTTGCTAATGGATACAACACACCAACACTGACAATGAAGCATAAAGAGAACTTACATTTATGAACTTGGATGCTTTAGAAAAAAATAGTGAAATCACAAATGTCAGTATGTGTATTTTCAAATGGTTGTTATGATGCAGGTGCAGTTGGGGCTCGCTGACCAATCCATTTTGTCAAGCAATTCACTTGACTGATTTTTAATTAGTTTGGTGTGAGTGTGTTTGTATATGTATGCTTAGATTCTTAAAAATGATTAAATGAACTGATTATCATGATGTTATGCTAGACACACACTTATTTCCATGATTAAAATACAATGAAATACTAGTCTTATCAACAGAAAGTCAATTAGTCAATAAAACCACTCATTTAAATCAGATTTTACTTGATTAATAATGGACATTTAAGAATCAACTATTTTCTTTTTTATGTTGTCTTCTTGAAATGATTTGAAACATCAAGCAGACTATGATATAGTCCCTCAGAGATGCTTTGCCCTCCAGCCAAAGACCACCAGGAACACACCTGTAGTTAAACAAGTTGGATTTCCTGCTTATTGTAGCAACACAGGATGTGCACCCTGGAGAACTATGGTGCATCTCAGTAAGAGGATGTTAGACTTTATTAGGAATCTTAGCTTTGATTAGGGGATTTAGTAAATTGAATGCTGTCAGAAAGTGAAGGCAGTCCTATGAGTGTATATTGTAATAAACCTTCTTTGAAGGGAGGGCTAACTAGAGCAAGGATAAAACTATGTTTAGAAAAGAAGTAACATGTGCAAGAAAGTACATACATAATATTTTGTAGGTTGCACAGTGAATTTGTTTTGGTTTGTGCTGAGAGAAAATTATGAAGTGGCCTCATTTTGTCTGACTCTATCATATTCTGAGTGCTCTGGTCTTCTAGGAGGTTGTTATGTCTAAGAACAACATGTACTAGCTGTGACAGCCAGAACAGATTTTAAAAAGCCCTGAGGCCACCCTGGCTGGTGTGGCTCAGTGGACTGAGGGAGGGCTGCAAACCAAAGGGTCCCCAGTTCCATTCCCAGTCAGGGCACATGCCTGGGTTGCGGGTCAGGTCCCCAGTAGGGGGCACATAAGAGGCAACCACACATTGATGTTTCTCTCCCTCTTTCTCCTTCCCTTCCTCTATCTCTAAAATTCAATAAATTGAGTAAAAAAAAAAAATCAAAAAACCCAGAGGCCTAGCTGTTAAGTATCAGACCAGTTTTCAGATGTCAAGGGCTATTTTTTTTTCTTTCTCCCACTTTCATTTCAATATAAAAAACACACACTTCAAGATATTGCTCTTAAAATAATTTTTATAGGTGTATGATGAGGTTAAAGACTCACAGGCAGAGGAGGACATAGTTAGGCAGCATGGAAAAATTTTAAATATACTTACTGGTTGTTGTAGTTTTTTGATGGGTGTATGAGTCCTCGGAATCTCCATTCCCAAACATGAATACATAGTCCCTTCAGCACTTTTCATATAAAAGTATATATTACTTAAGGGTCTCCAGAGAAACAGAATCAATGATATATGTGTATTTATACATAGAGAGATATTTATAAGGTATTGCCTCATGGAATTATGGAGCCTGGTGAAAAGAAACAAAATCTGCAGTGTGACCAGCAGACTGGACGACCAATAGAGACAATACTACAGATGAAGTCAGAAGGCAGTCGGATGGAAAATTCACAAAGTGGGAAGATTAAGCTTGGTAGTAATAGGTTCTTCTATGGTTGCATTTAGGCTGAGAGAAGGAGAAAGACTGACAAACTGTTACCAAACAGAGTGGGATGAGACTGCCGGCCACTGAACACAGGTATAAAACAGAGATTGGGGCGGGGGAGTCTTTATTAAAATGTTGCCCAATTTGGGACATTGGACTCCCCGAATCCAGGCCAATTTCTTTTGAAAAACAAAGAATTCAGCCACCCCCAGAACCAGAGCCAGTGTCCAGAAACCCTGCTCTCTTACCTGTCCTGGGGTCCAAGGCTGTCGTGCAAATAGCTCTCTGGCCTCAGGCTCCTTTCCTGGAATATAGGTTTGTGGGGCCACCATTGCCTTGACGCAGCTTTTTCCCACTCCTGGGCCTGGAGCCGCCGGTGACTGCTTCGTGCAGGGCTTCAGTCTGTGGGGCCTAGCGCCCAAAGCTTTTTGCATCCCCAGCCCAGAGCATTCTGGCCTGCGTGTCCTTGCACTAATCTCAGAGAAAGAAAAGGGGTGCAGTCCGGAACCTGTGTGGTGCAGAGCTGTAGCATCCCACAGGCTGCCACCAAGGTATGCACCCCTGGCGCGAGGCCCAGTACGTGGGACTAGGCCTCCAAGTGCTGACCCAAGCCTACAGGATGAAGAAGGGGGCAGATAAAAGAAAAAAGGGGCAAGATGCCACCTGCCTTGTATTTAAATTTCCTGTCCCAAAATCCTTTGTGCTCTGAAAGCAATTAGATTTTCTAGCCAATGCCAGATCGGCAGGTCTGTACCTCCCCCTGATGGTCAGGACAAACTCCACAGTTGCTGTGACCTCTGCTGCCTGCGCCAACTCCCTACCCTTTATCTGGGATATGGAAATCTGTCAAATGCTGGCTGCAGTTTTAATCCCGCCACCTCAGGCACTTCTTGATCCCTTAATTCCCTACAGCCTGGGAAGGCTCTCCAGCTACCTGGAGGGTCTCTTCCTCCTCCCCAGCTATCTTGCCAGATCCCCCTGTAACAAAAGTGCAGGCTAGGAAAATAAAAAGACAGTAAGGCTTCAAATTGAAAGTAATCATTAGTGAACTGCTGTCTCTGTTATTTGGAATCTATTTGTTAAAAACCAAGTCAACCAACTAAATGTGAACATGTAATTGGCTTTATTAAGCTATTAATGAATAATAGGGCAGCATCCAATGTAGCAACTACAAGAGGCTCCGAGGGTTGTATAAAAGGCAAGGTTTTTATGGGAAGAAGAGTGGGGAAAAGGAGTTATTAACAAAAGAAAAGAAAGGGTTCTTTTTAGACCAGAACATTTTCTTTTGGAGGGAAGGGAATAACAAGGGTTTTTTTATCATGCAGATTCACCGTTCTTTCTTTGGGGGATGGAAAGGGCCCATGACAGATTACTTTACTGGTGCTTGACCAGAAAATTACATACTGGTTGATTAAGATAATGCTTCTGGAAGAGGATGAAACAGCAATTAGGTCAGGTATTAAATCTCTGCTTGGTATCATGGGCTTCAGCACAAGCGTTACCATTTTGAATCTGTGGTTTTTCTCTTTAAGTATTTATGCTGCTTCAAGCACTGTGGTTTTCCTCTGGTAAAAATTTCACTGGGTAAGTGAAGGGGAGCAAAACATATTACCCCAAAATATACCTCTTTCATATAAAAGTTATCTTGAGCCGGTTATTTTTAAAGAAACAACAGACACAAGATAAGTTTTGAAAACCTGGGTAGAAGTTACCCTTTTTAAAGAAACATTTTCATTTATAAGAGAAATCTCAATTTGTAAGGGTGTCTTTCTGGATGTACCAGGAAGAGGATGACTCTACATCTCTAGAAACTCTTATCAATATAGAACCAACTGATGTAATCTGCATAATAGCTTTACCCCCACCTCATACACAGAACGGTGTTCTTTTATCTTTAGATGAAGATGGCATTTAAGGTGATAGCTGCTTGGGGGAGTTACTCCGTTTTCCTGAGTCTCTCCCATGTACAGGAGGTATATGTGTTACTAAACTTCTGTCTGTTTGTTTGTTTTTCCTGTTAATCCATATTTTGTTACAGAGGGGGTCTCAGCCAAGAACCTAGAAAGGTTAAAGGAAGATTATTTTTCCTCCTCTGCAATAGGGATGTCACAAAACTGCACAGGGCCCTAGGACTCACATGGATTCTCCTTGACACATCTAGAAGGATAAATGTGAATGTGCAAAACTCTGGGTCCTCTCCATATTTTTGTATTTATACTCTCAGATCTTACCAAGTCACTTTCCCTAAGATAAATCAACACAGACTCACACTTGTTTGCACACTTGATTTAGAATCAAACAGTCATAGCTTCCAATTTCAGCCTGACACTAGAATAGGCAAATTACTCAATGTAATTGAAACTGGGAAAGAAAACTGGCGTTCACGTTGCCTGTCACATATGGAACCCAATAAGCAGACATGGATTGAATCTTTATGGGCACTTTATTCAGATGGCCAGAGATCTGAGAAGACAGCGGGTTCATACCTTAATGGACTGTCTTAAATTCCATTTTAAAATGGCCCTTTTTATAAGGAGAAAAAAGTGTAAGTAAGCAGTGTGGATTTCAGGTAAAAGTTAATTGGATTAAGAAAACTGCTGTATTCTCTCTCGCCCTGGGCAGTGGTCTTTAGCTGTACCCTGAGCGGTGGGCATCTCACTCTGGAGCACAATGGTTCACATACCACCTTGATTTTTTGCAGTTTTCCTGAGGTACAGAGGTGGAACTGCTTGTGGTCTCCTAGAATCAGGGTGGGACATACCTTTATTTCCTGGAACAATAGCTCTTACATGAATTGATTACTAAGCTTATTTACTATTGCTTAAACTAAAATTTTCCAACTGTAGAGTCCCTTATCATTATGAGCCTTTGTTTTCTTTTTTATAGAGCTGGAATAAGTTCTACATGAAATAAGAAATGTAAAACATGTTAGACACAGCCCCCAAAATGACAGCTGCTATTATTACTGTTCTTAATATTGACAGTATTATTAAAATTATTATGCCTACAGTCTACACTCTAACTATATGGTAGAATGGGTGTGCTTCATGTCCTTAACATAATAACAGACAGTTCTCTAAAAAGTTATGTGGGCAAGGGTTGTGTGTTTCTAAATATAGATAGGTTTCATAAACTTTAATCACTGAAGTTGTATCTTTTCGCTTTTACGAATTCAATCCTACATGTCTATGAGGTGAACCCATGAAATATCTGAATATAAGACCAGTGTTATATATAAAATAACATTCTGGATAATTTTTCTTACACAGGGATAAATAGTATATCAAAACTACCAACCATTTGTAATAGTTTATAGCTAAAATGATTTGCTTTTTGTAGGACAGACAAATACTAGCCTAAATGGTGGCCCATTGAGATCATAAAAGTATCTAAATAATGCTATAAGCATCTGATTTTAACAATGGTTTTCCAGGAAACTCACCTGCATAATCTGGTACAGAGTACATCTTTAAAGATAACATGCAGTAATCTGGTACATTTGATTAAAAGAAAAACTTACTATGCTAATTGTATCACCTGACATTCTTTTGTTTTAAAGTATAAAAGAAAGATATAGAAATCAAGAAAATGAAATATAATTTGGTTTTGGAAATTTTACTATACTATCCCTTACTCTCAAACCCTTGCACTCCTCTATCCAGCTCCCACTGTTGAGAATACCATAAGGCAAAATATTAATCTTGCATGAAATCCTAGTCAGTTTGTACTTGGCATTCTATGGAAATTTCTGTTTGCGACATGTAAGAGTGATCTTTCAGAAGTAGAGAAAGTTGAGGAGAGGACAGTTCCATGAGATGGCAACAGACTACTTCAAAGGAGCCCTCTCTGGAAGCAAGGTCTTAAATACTTTGAGGAGAAAAATTTCCAACTTTGAATTCTTTATAAACTAATTAGAAGTGCAGAATTTTTAGATGTACAGGTTCCCAAATGATTTGCCTCCATTCCATCCTTTTTAAAGTGATGTATGTATTCCACCAAATAAGTGAAGAAAGCAAGAAACAGAAAGAAATGGCATACACAAAGAGGGGATTATTGAGAGATACCAACACTTAGATGACACCTAGTGCAAATGGAAGTAGAATTATGGTGAGCTCTAGGAAAGCTATCTCCAAGAAGGAGATAAAATTAATAGATTAGCAAAAGTGCTTATATGTATTGAAAGGAAATTTGCACTTCATCTGGAAAATTAGTCGTAACTATATATGTTGGTGGCAGCAAGAATGACACAAGGTGTTAGACTGATGCGGTCAGACCAGATCCCCGTTCAGCAACTTTGGTTCTTGAGTTCTGGCTAGGAAAGAAGTCAGAGCCAGGACGCAAGCTATAAAAGAAAGTTTATTTAGAAAGTCACAGAGGTAGAAGTGAGTGGTAGAAGAAATGGGCTCAGGAAACAAGTTACAGAGGCAAAAGGAGGGCCTTTGGTGCTTAGGAGAGAGAAGGGGCATAGGAAAGCACACCTGGGGGAAAGAAGGGGAGTGGGAGAGGGAGGGGAAGGCTCAGGCATGCTCCCTGGAGGGACCGTGCTCTGGGTCTTCTGTCCTAAAGCCTTTTAAGGGTTGATATTTAAGGAGAGGTTCCATGGGAGGATTTCAATAGACTATTCATCAGTGTTCCAGGTGTGTCCTTTCAGGGTTGTGGTCTCCATTGATTGGTCGGCACCAGGGGGTCATTAGTAAATGGAGCTGGTCCTGAGGTCAGCTGTGGTGTCATGTTTCTGGATTCCCGCTTTCTTGGGCCTGTAGCTAAAGCACAGCTGAGGCCTAAATGTACTTGATGTGAGTCAGACCCTCCTTGTCCTGGGGCTTAATGCTTAAGGGCTATCCTGCCCCCTTATTCATTCTCATTCTAAGGGAGTCTAATCACCATTACTAGCAATGTGCCAGGGAAGGAAAAGGCAGGAGAGGGTCTGAACCACATGACCAAATGATATGAAAGGTCAAGGTGTCTAAACCACTTGACCAGTGATAACGCTCAGGGAGGAAAGGTTACCCTGAGGGTGAGGCCCTTGTTCTCCCAGTGTTGCCCGTTGCTAGGCACTGGGGCTTTCTGCCCCGGTGACCTTCTGTACCTGGCCCATTGTCCTTGCTCTGTTCATGTTTAACTGCCTACCACATATAAATTTTTGAAAAGGAAAAATAGTAATTCCAGGAAATGAAAGATTGTACCAAGAAGGATGTGTAACTTTTGTCAACTCATGGATCATGTGTAATTATTTTCAATTCACGTGAATCTAATTTAATCATAATATTTATACCCCGAATATTGATCTAACCATGCCAGTAGACAATATTGGCGGGGAATTTCATATTTAGTCTTGTAGAAGTATTTTACTTTTAAATTATGACAATAATTAATTTCATGATGTAAAATGTCACCCAAAGAATTTAAGTCAGAATTTCTGGGTCTCTACTTTTAAGGGTCAAATAGATTTGCAGTAGAAATCAAAACCACAAAATCTTCCAGTTATTCTGGCTCAGGATGATTCTATATTTTTAACCAAATACATTCCATATCATTTCCATATGAAAACAGATTGATATGTGTCTTTATTTTCTTACAGAAGCAGAAATTAATTTCAGGGCAGTTTTCATTTTCCACCAGGGCCACTTGGCTATCGCCTTTGTTCTATTATTTTCTATATAATTTATGCAGTTTCACATAGTGTTTTGTTATGTGATTTTTTTTTCCTTTTGAGTTTTAAAAGGCACAAATGGAACTGTTGAAGCATATGTAAATAGAAAACTCGTTTGCATAGTTAAACATCACAGAGCCAGGATATACAAACAGAAGCACAAGTTTCTTTGTCAATATTAACTTGCATAAAATCAGAGATACACATAAGCTGTTTATTTATTTAGAAGCAAAACTGGCAATCCTAGGGACACTGAGCACGTTCCTTTTGGTTCAAGTAGAGAAATTAGTAAAAATACCCACACTTGATGAGATTTTATGATTTTATATTGAAATATGTAAGTTTAACCATGGATGAATTTCATATTCTAAGATTAGCACAGGAGACAAAGAACAGAGAAAAATCTTGTTATTTGCATAATAGAATGAGTCACAATTCTAAGTTTGCATGAGCAGGGCTAGCCTCAAACGCAGATACAGTCAATAATTAATTACCCACATATTATGATTCAAACCATTCACCCACAGTAGTCTCCATCTAGTGGTGCAGGGAAAAATCCACAGCTAGAAATTCAGTATTGAATGTTATCATATCACCATGTGAAAATCTTTCTAAAAATGGAACAGGTTCCATAATTATTCCTAATTGTGAATGCTTTCATAAGATTTATTTGCACTCTGACATGAAAGATGGGTCAGGCAACATGAGAATACTGGAATAGAAAATATACAATGTAGGATGGGGGTAAAGGGACACCCGCAGTGGGTGAAAGCCTAGCCCATTAAAAATAGGTTTTCCCTAATTTCATGATTTTGTTTCTAGTTCTGTTAAAAAGTGATAGCAAAATAAGATGACCCTGGCTGGTGTAGCTCAGTGGATTGAGCGCCGGCTGGGAACCAAGCGGTCCCGGTTCGATTCCCAGTCAGGGCACATGCCTGGGTTGCAGGCCAGGTCCCCGTGAGGGCCATGTGAGAGGCAACCACACATTGCTGTTTCTCTCCCTCTCTTTCTCCTTCCCCTCTCTCTAAAAATAAATAAATAAATAAAATCTTAAAAAAATAAGATGATAATATGAATCATCCCAAGATAGATCATAGGGCTGGTTGCACTATGATACCTATACTTAAAAAGAAAAGAAAGGCCATATAAAGTCTAGATAGTTGTAAGGTGGCTGCAGTTATAGTGTCAATCATCATAAAAGTTCTTAGTTAGATAATATTTTCTTCCCCTGTTCCTCCATTCTACCTCCTGTCCCAACACACATCCTACAAACATACTGAGTCCTGTTTCTCACACCCGGAACTTACTACTCAGCTAGGCAAATCTAGTCACTTAAAATACATAGTTTCATCTTCCCTTTCTTCCTCATTCAAATGCTACACACACTGAAGTTTGGGTAGGTTTGAATTTTGTTTGAGACAGGCAAAGTTTATTCAAAGAAATAAGCACTCTCTTGCATTGTACATTGCTAACTCCACATGTATTAGTTCTTTTAATCCTCCTGAGGGTCAAATACTTGTGGGTTAAATCACATATTCTCCATAGCTATGGTGATATGGACTTTCAAAAAGCATATGAATTTCAAATATCCTATCCCATTTGCGCCACAAATAACTTCACATTTATCAGATTGTGTTCTAAGTATAAATTTGGAAAATATGGCCATCATACTCATTGGTGTCCAACAATATTGGACACTATGAACTCCAAGTTCCAAATATGTCATCCCTTGTACGCTCATTCCTTATTATTTGTGATTTTCTCTCACCTGACTCCCTTTCAAAATGTTCAGTTGTGTCCTGTAATTACTAACTAACTTCTGGACATTCTCAACCTTATCACAAAATGTTCCACACTTCTCTTTGTTCTGAAAAGGAGATTCTCACTCAAGGATGTCAAACCTCCTGCCCTATCCCTCTTGTTGGATCCTGCATATCTGCCCATTCCTCACAAACAACAGAGAAGTGTGGGAGTAGTTATGACAGGGCAGGAGTTGTGGAAGTGTTCATTTCCTTTTTCCCCATTGCAGCTTTTAAACAATCACTCTTCCACCATTTTGAAATAAAAACATCCTTTGAAGTCTGTTGAGCTGAACCAAGTACTACATATAAATACTATATGCTAAATTAAAAAAAATAATTGACTGACTTCGCAAGACAAAAGTTTCAACTGTAATTTCAACCATAATGATTAGCAGGTAATATAACTTGAGTTTCACTCTTGAACCAAAACTCTTAGAGGTTTGTGGAGAGGTGAAATTAACTTCTTAACTTATTAGAATGTGATTATTGATATAAATAAAATAAAATATCTGCATGGTACAAAATGGGTATAATCTTTACTTATTCAATTAAATACCAGATGTATGCATATTTTTAACTTAAAGGTACTATTCTGAAGTAGGTTTTATAAAATTAAATAAAGGTTAGAAAAATATTTAATTGAAATGTTAATAATAACACAATTCACTTTCACTGCAGTTTGCAAAGTTCAAAAGAAGAGTTTAATTAAATCTAAATTTAATTTATTTCATGAAAATTACATTATGTAATGTTTAACAGATGAAATGAAATTATATTAATATATTTAAGAAACTAATTCCATTTGAATAATTATGTTTTAATAAATGAATAAGCACCATCTGTGTGCCCGAAAAAAATTGATCAAAACTTTTATCAGTCTGAATGTCCTAGAAATATGGCTCATTATCTCTCTGCAGTCCTTATACACTTTCTATTGGAAATCCTTACTTCAGAAGAGAAAAGTGTCCCTTACATTGTTCTGAATTTCATGGAAATTTTCTTTAATCTGTCCTAGATTGGATTCCACCAGAAGTCGTCCCTTGAATTAATGTGCAAGTGGTTTATTAGCAAAGTGATTCCAGGATATACGAGTCAAGGAGAAGAGAAGTGAGACAGGGAAAGGAAGAAAGTCAATATTGTATTTTAATTAGCAGATCAGGGTGTGGGTAACTGGTGCTAAACTTGCTAGGGACCTCTGGGAACAACCCATTTCTGTTGTTCCCCTGAAGCAGGAGGAAGATGGGCCACTCACTTTTCAATTCCTAGCCATCACTGGTTTAGGGTTGTATTAGTTTTCCATGGCTGATTTAAGCTTACCATAACTTTAGTGGCTTAAAACAACACAAATTTATTATTGTTGTTAATCATCTGACAATCTGTAGGTCAGAAGTCAAAATACACTTCATTGAGCTAAAAACAAAATGTCAGCCCTGGCTGGTGTGGATCAGTGGGTTTGGTGTTGTACAGAAAATCAAAAGGTCACTGGTTTGATTCCTGGTCAGGACACATGCCTGGGTCGCGGGCGTGCCAGAGTCAACCGATAGATGTTTCTCTTGCACATTAATGTTTCTCTCCCTCTCTTTATCCTCCCCTTCCCCTCTCTCTAAAAATAAATAAATAAAATCTTAAAAAAAAACAAAACAAAATGTCAGCCTGGCTGTATTTCTTTTTGGAGGCTGTAGAGAACACATTTTCCAGTTCTAGAGGTTTGCCTTTGCTCACAGTGCACTTCCTCCACCTTCAAAGCCAGCAAAGTTGAGTTAATACTTCTCATGTATCCATCTCTCTAGTTTTTTGTCTTTTGCTTCTTTCTTCCACTTACAAGGACCCTTGTTATTATATTATCCAGATAATCCAGAATAATCTTCCCATCTAAAGGTTAGCTGATTAGAAATGTTACTTTTCCTTATTTTTGTTACCTAACATATTTACAAGTTTCTGGCATTAAAATGTGGGCCTCTTTGTGGGGGCACTATCCTGCCTACCAAAAGATTTTTCCACCAGTCAAAAATCCCCACACCCCTGGCCACAGAAAGTCCTAAGGCAGAAAGTTGAAGCTGCCTGCAGCAGAAATCTGTTGATATATAAGAGAATGGTGAGTACCAAGTGCACACGGGAGGGGCACCAACCTTTTCTAATACAAATTCCTTGCCTTAATTGAAACCCAGGTCTTTTCAAAGAATAGTATCTCACTTGTGGACTTCTTAAATAGATGCTATTAAGCCCACAGACTCCACATCCTGTATTGTTAGTAATCCAGGTATGCCACCCTCTGCTCCTCCTTGTCTAAAGTCCAGGTACTGTGGTCTATTAATAAAGAACCTGGGATCTGGAACCAGATTGTGCTTAAATCTTAGTTCTTTAACTTACTTAAAGTTACTTAATATCCCTGTGTCTCAGCTTTCTCATCTGTAAACTGTCAATGTATCTTCTTATTAGGGAAATTGTGAGAATTATGTAATATAGTATCGGTAAAGTGCTTAGTCCCTAGCACTTTAAAAAGAACTATATTAATGTTTGCCAGATGATGATCTGTCAATATAAAGAATATTCTTTCTTTCTTTTTTTTATCATTTTTTAAAAGCGTTTTTTTAAAGATTTATTTATTTATTTACTTATAGAGAGAGGAGAAGGAAGGGAGAAAGAGCAATGTATGGTTGCCTCTCACATGGTCCTCCCTGGGGACCTGGCCTGCAACCCAGGCATGTGCCCCGACTGGGCATCGAACCGGGACCCTTTGGTTCCCAGCCTTCGCTAAATCCACTGAGCTATACCAGTCTGGCTTTTTTTTTTTTTTTTTTATCATTTTTTAAATTGTTGTTCGAATACAATTGTCTCTATTTCCCACCGCCACTTCCCTCTTTGGCTTTGTCCATGGGTCCTTTATACATTTTCCTTGACAACCCTTCCCCTTCTTTCCCCTGTTATCTTTCTCCCCCCTACCCTCTGGTTACTGTCAGTTAGTTCTTTATTTCATTGTGTCTAGTTATATTTTACTTGCTTGTTTGTTTTAACAATTTTCTTTTCCATTCCCAGTCCTTTCATTTTCTTGGAGGACTTTAAAATCAGTATATCACTCACAGGGCCTTAACTCCCCAAACATACATATGTACTGAATTTCAGCAACCCATTCCCATAGCTACATTATGATTTCTGATTTTAGTATCTGACCACAATTTTTTATTTTTCTACCTCCTTCCCTACCTTAAATATACTCCTTGAAACTATTGTGATTTTCTGTCAAATGATTCTTCAAGTTTTTCTTTGTTAATCAGCTCTGAACACAATTTACTTTCTACCAACCTAAATCCAATGGTCAATCAATAAAATATTCTATGACTAGCACTCTTAGTTACTTAACATCTTGTCCTTTCTATCATGCCTACCTTAGAGATCACCAACTTTCTTTTTTTTTAGAGATCACCAACTTTGAGACAATCTTAATATTAGTCTTCTCTGCTCCTATATTGCAGGGTGGGTGTTGATGGCTGTGCAAATGTTCAGATTACTTTCTTTGCAAAATATTTTATCCATTAGTAGCTGGGGACATCAGAGTTGCTAATCAATCTCCTACTTTTGTTTAACCATTTGCTCTTCTGTTTAACATGCATGGTCATTAAAATTTTTGCCACCCTCTTCCAGCTTCCTATCTAATATCCATTCTTCTCATTCTTAGTGAGGACTTTACCTCCTACTTAACATAGAAAAATACCCATTAAGGGAGAATTTCAATTTTCTACAGAGAATGCTATGCTATTTTTTGTACCCTAGATATACTATGGTCCTTTCTTTCTAATTTTAAAGGAAGCAGCATCACTTTCTTAACCTAAAGCTAACCTCACTAGTACCATACTGGGCCCCATTGCTTTCTGCAACCTCAAGGCCATACTCTATCAATTAATCCATTTTCCCTAAGTATTCAGCTTTCCTTCTGATTTTTTCAGTTATTTAGGCATAGGAACACACTTAATTATCTCCTACTAAAAAAAAACACACAGATTATGTGTTGCTATTTAACCCAGTATAGTAGCAACTTGTCTCTTATCTTCACTTTATTGAAGTTGCAATAAAAATATTTTTACACTTGCTCCTTTTATTCTCATCTCCATTTTTGCTTTTATGAGTTTTCAAAATTTAAATTTTTATTGCTCTTGTTCCTTTTATAGTGAGACATAATTTACACAGCTTAGGATTCTGCTGCTTATAGGAGAGTGGTGATGTCTCCAACTATAATTGTGGATTTATCTATTTCTCCTTTTTGTTCTATTATTTTTTTTGCTTAATGTATTTTGAGGCTCTGTTGTTTTGTGAATACATATTTGAGGTTATTATATATTCCTGGTAGATTGAGCTTTTTAGCATTAGAAAATGTCCCTCTTTGTCTCTAGAAATTTTCTTTGTCCTAAAGTCTACTTTATCTGATATAATATAGCCACTTCTACTTTTTAAATTAATATTTGCAACATATAGTTGAAGCAAATTTTTACTTCATTTAGCCAATCTCTGCCTTTAATTGGTATATTTAGACCATTTTCATTTTAGATAATTATTGATATGTTAGAACGTAAATCTGCCATGTTATTATTTGTGTTGTGTTTTTTTCTCTGTCATTTCTCTGTTTCTCTTTTCTTCCTTTCATGTGGATTTCTTGACCATTTTCTTATCATTTCTGTTTTGATTTATTTATAGTGATTTAGGGGTGTATCACTTTGCATAGCTTTCTTATTGACTGTTGTGAAAATTACAATATACATATGTGACTTATCACAGTCTCTTAATTTTTTTAATAATTACTTTAATTATTTTTCAATTACAGTTGTCTGCATACTCTCCCCTCCCCGCCCCTCCCCCACCCCCTCCAACCCCACCTCCCTTCCCTGCCTCCCTCCTCCCCCTTGGTTCTGTCCATGTGTCCTCTATAGTGGTTCCTGAAAACCCTTCTCCCATTGTCCCCTCCCTCCCCCAGGCCACTGTCAGACTGTTCTTAATTTCAATGTCTCTGGTTATGTTTTTCTTGCTTTTTTCATTTGTTGGTTGTGTTCCAGTTAAAGGTGAGATCATATTGTATTTTTCCCTCACTGCTTGGCTTAGTTCACTTAGAATAATGTTCTCCAGTTCTATCCATGCTGTTGCAAAGGGTATAAGCTCCTTCTTCCTCTCTGCTGCGTAGAATTCCATTGTATAAATGTACCATAGTTTCTTAATCCACTCATTTGCTGATGGGCACATAGGTTGTTTCCAGCACTTGGCTATTGTGAATTGTGCTGCTATGAACATAGGAGTGCATAGGTTCTTTTGGATTGGTGTATCAGAGCTCTTAAATATAATCCCAGTAGTAGAATTGCTGGGTCAAAAGACAGAACCAGCCCCAGCTGGTGTAGCTCAGGGGATTGAGTGCGAGCTGGGAACCAGAGTGTCCCGGTTTGATTCCCAGCCAGGGCACATGCCTGGGTTGCATGCCAGGTCACCAGCGAGGGCCATGTGAGAGGCAAGCATACATTGCTGTTTCTCTCTCTCTCTCTCCCTTCTCCTCTCTCTAAAATAAATAAATAAATGAAATATTTTTTAAAAATTAAAAAAAAAGGCAGATCCATTTTTAGTTTTCTGAGGAAGTTCCAAACTGTTTTCCACAGTGGCTGCACCAGTCTGCATTCCCATCAATAGTGCAGTAGGGTTCCCTTTTCTCCACATCCCCTCCAACACTTATCTGTTGCTTTGTTGATGATGGCCATTCTGACTGGTATGAAGTGATATCTCATTGTGGTTTTAACTTGCATCTCTCTGATGGCTAATGATGTTGAGCATCTTTTCATATGTCTCTGGGCCCTCTGTGTGTCTTCTTTAAAGAGTGTCTGTTCATGTCTTTCCCCCATTTTTTAATTGGGTTTTTTGTCTTCCTGGAGTGGAGTTGTATGAGTTCTTTATATATTTTGGAGATCAAACCCTTGTCCGAGGCGTCATTGGCAAATATGTTTTCCCATACTGTTGGTTCTCTTTTTATCTTAATACTGTTTTCTTTAGTCCCACAGAAGCTCATTATTTTGATAAGGTCCCATTTGTTTATTCTTTCCGTTATGTCCTTTGGTCTAGGGGACATACCATTGAAGATGTTGCTGCGTGAAATGTCTGAGATTTTCCTTCCAATGTTTTCCTCTAGGACTTTTATGGTGTCATGACTTACATTTAAGTCTTTTATCCACCTTGAATTTATTTTTATGAATGGTGTAAGTTGGTGCTCAAGTTTCATTTCTTTGCATATAGCCATCTAGATTTCCCAACACCATTTGTTGAACAGGCTATTTTTACTCCATTTTATGCTACTGCCCCCTTTGTCAAATATTAATTGCCCATAGAGACTTGGGTTTATTTCTGGGCTCTCTATTCTGTTCCACTGGTCTATCTGTCTGTTTTTATGCCAGTACCAAGCTGTTTTGATTACAGTGGCCTTGTAATACAGTTTGATATCAGGAATTGTGATACCTCTTGCTTTGCTCTTCTTTCTCAAAATTGCAGCTGATATTCAGAGTCGTTTATGGTTCCATATAAATTTTTGAAGTGTTTGTTCTATATCTGTGAAATATGTCATTGGTACTTTGATAGGGATTGCATTGAATATATAAATTGCTTTGGGGAGTATGGACATTTTGATGATGTTGATTCTTCCAATCCATGAGCATGGTATATGTTTCCATTTGTTTGTGTCTTCCATAATTTCTTTCTTCAGTGTTGTGTAGTTTTCTGAGTACAGGTCTTTTACCTCTTCGGTGAGGTCTATTCCTAGGTATTTTATTTTTTTTTTTGTTGGTATATCAAATGGGATTTTTTTCCTGATTTCTGTTTCTGCTGTTTCACTGTTGGTATACAAAAATGCCTTTGATTTCTGGATATTGACTTTGTATCCCGCTGCTTTGCCAAATTCAATTATTAGGTCTAGTAGTTTTTCGGCGGAGTCTATAGGATTTTCTAAGTACACTATCATGTTGTCTGCCAACAACGACAATTTTGTTTCCTTCTTTCCAATTTGGATGCATTTTATTTCCTTTTCTTGTCTGATTGCTGTAGCTAAAACTTCCAGTACTATGTTAAATAGAAGTGGTGATAGTGGACAACCTTGTCTTGTTCCTGATCTTAGTGGGAAAGATTTTAGTTTTTGCCCATTGAGTATAATGTTGGCTGTAAGTTTCTCATATATGGCCTTTATTTTTTTTATTTTTTTAAACTATATTTTATTGATTATGCTGTTACAGTTGCCCCATTTCCCCCCTTCTTTCCCCCCTCCCCCTTACCCCCCTTTCCCCTCCCTTTAGTTTTGTCCATAGGTCATACACATAAGTCCTTCTGCTCCTGTACTTCCTATACTGTTCTAACCTCCCCTTGTCTGTTGT
>PVJI01023819.1:0-22925 GCA_004026765.1 Micronycteris hirsuta
GGGGCACAGAACAAGTAGCATAAATGGGAGGTAGACAACAGACAAGGGGAGGTTAGAACAGTATAGGAAGTACAGGAGCAGAAGGACTTATGTGTATGACCTATGGACAAAACTAAAGGGAGGGGAAAGGGGGGTAAGGGGGAGGGGGGAGTGAAGGGGGAAATGGGGCAACTGTAACAGCATAATAAATAAAATATAGTTAAAAAACATAAGGAAAGTGAAACACAAAAGCCATTGGGAAGCATGGAATTTTCTCTTGCTCTTTCATGGGTAGCATGGAGTGTTTCTTCATGGTATGTCTGCTTCAAGCTACTGTATTCTCTCCCTTTACCAGTCAGTTTTCTCAGCCTACCTAAAAGTTATGTCTACTCATAAATTTAGATTGAACTTGGCTTTAGCTTGACATAGACTTGATTCTACCTCCTGGTATGTTTTTCTTAACTTATTCTCTATTTGATGACTAACTTGGCATTTCTGTGTTTCTTGATTAAAACTTTCAGAAACAAGAGTCTGGCCCATATCATGTCTTCATGACAAGTTATGATGCCATCCATCACTGGCCAGCCAATAAATTCTGTTTCTTTGTGTCAGATGCCAATGCTAGGTCCAATTCACTGTCACCAAAGGCATGGTATGGGGAGTTCAGAGGTTATAAAATTTAAACCTGGGCAGCAGCAAGAGTTGTAGATGAGGCAGTTTTCCTTAGAAGGCAGTGTTGGCAAGTACCAGATTTGTATTTATGGTTGGAAGGGTAAGATTATCACTAAGTTCCCACAAAGTTTCCCAGTGACCAAATGATCTAAACAAAGTGAAGATCAAGGCAAGGGGCACAGTGGAAAGTACTGGAAGCTAAGTAAAGAAGGAATGTTTAGTATAAATTTGGAATTATTTCTCAGAAGAAAAAAAAAGTGTTTATGGAAGAGGGAGTGTGGTGCCCTGCTCACCAGGAGAAGCCTATGCAACATGTATCTTTTCTGCAGATCTCAGTCTGGCAGCCAATTCCTAGTTACAGAAATCATGACCTACCTTAAACTACTAGGGACCTACTTGACTCTTAGAAAAGGCTGACTTTTTAGGAAACAGCTGTAGTCTCTACATTGTGATTCTTTGTAAATCAGACAAAAATAGAGGTCTAGTTGGAGAGGCCACCTTAACTTTGTAAGTCATGGTCAAAAACATTTCACCTATAAAAATTACATTGTCCTGTCTCAATTCCTAGTATTTTCTTTTATGAGTTGTCCCCTCTACTACCTACTACAATTCACCACCTATGACATGGCAAAGAAATCCTAAACTCTGAGTAGAGGAAGCAGAATTTGAGCTGATCTTGTCCAGAGGGAATGTTGGGGTGACAGCAGAACTATTACATTTTTCTACCTGTGTGTATGTTTTTCTTCCCAGGGCCGCTGACAAGCTCAGGCTGTGCATTATACCCCTTAGGATGGAATAGTCCAGAGATAGTGCAAACATGTGGGAACGTCTCCAATCAATTTCAATTAGGTAAGGTGACCGGCAGGATGGCAGTGTCAGTTCATCTGTTTTTCAAATTACTTTACCTCTTAAATGAGCCTCTGCTTGCTAGTGGTGCTTTCCTGTGTCTCTCTTACTGTGTTAGCTTGTAAGTAGTGGCTTGGCCAGATTCATCTGTCCTTCCTAACTTATAAGGGGTAGACATAAATTTCACTTCCTTAACTATTTCTATCCACAACCTGTTGCGAATTCTGGCCAGCAAAATTTGAATTGCCATGGCAGGCACATGAATAAATTCACATGTAATACACTGGACTGGAAATTCCGGGACCATGCAGCCCCTCCATTATCATCTGGGAGAGGCCCCTACCATCGTGTCGACTAGCCTTTTATTGCTATTTCTTGGGCACATTACATCTGAATGGTCTTCATTAACTATACATGGATTGTAGATTTACATTAGGTGGTAGACACCCAAAACAGAGGAGGATAGATATGCAAATGGAAAGACAATAGGCTTGGGCGGAACTGGAAAGGATTGAGGAAGCTAGGCATGCATTAGCATAAGTTCTTTTGATTCAGGGGGGAGAGAGATTTTTAGCAAGAGCAAGTTTTAAATCTAAGAAATAGAGTATTCTGATTTCCCACAGGAAATTCCGCTGTCACACACGTGGGTCCTGCTTGCTGTCCCATGTTCCACGGGAGTCCTTGCTCCCTTAGACGTGAAACATTAGAGCTACAATTCCCATGGTGGGATGTATGAATTCCCTTTAACACCCTTTATCTATTTTTACCCAGAGTCCTGTGACCAGTTTGTGTCAACCCTATGTACAGAGGGATTTCAAATCGTTGAAATGATCTGTCACCCTCTGTATAAACACTAGATCCTATTATTACTTTCTTCTAGGCACTGCTTTCTAAATATAAATCAATAGTATCTCTTCTCACTCTCCACTGAAGATATAACAAAGGGTAATTCAGTTTGCATCATCCATTAGGAACATAGGTTAAGTATTGGGAATTGTTACTGGCATGTTAATGGCAAAAACTGTTAAATATAAGGAGTGACAGAAGTAGCTCCGGACTTTATTGCTAATTCTCAGTGAGAATGACTTAAATCCCATATTGTGAATTGGGAATAGATTAGACTCTAACTGGAAGACTTCAAAATATTTTCCCAACCTACGACAGTAGAAGAAAGTTAGAAGGGAAATGTCTAATCTTCCTTGAATATTCTCAATTGTAGGAGAGAACTTTGGAACAATGATGCAACCCATCTCCTATAGTTTATGCCCCATTACTTCCTTTTCTCTCTGTTGCCTTGGATTGTTTTTTGTCTCACCTAACCAATTTTGGGAGGAAGGAGTTGTTCACTGGACAAACATAACATGAGCGAAGGGCTATAAAGAAGATAGGACAAGTGTGTAAGCAAGCTACTGGTCCTGTTAGCTGTAGTAGAGAAAAATAAAGATTTAGCACATTTTTCCTACTTGGTTGTTAGACCTATACTTCTACTTTAAAAAAGGTTTATTGATATATAATTTACATTCCATAGAATTTTCCTTTTTAAAGTGTACAATTATCCCTGGCTGGTGTAGCTCAGTGGATTGAGTGCGGGCTGGGAACCAAAGGGTCCCAGTTCGATCCCAGTCAGGGCACATGCCTGGGTTGCAGGCCAGGTCCCCAGTGAGGGCCATGTGAGAGGCAACCATACATTGCTGTTTCTCTCCCTCTATTTACCCCTCCCTTCCCCCTCTCTAAAAATAAATAAAATCTTAAAAAACAACAACAAAAAGAAGTGTACAATTAGTGGTTTTCAGTATATTCACGATGTTGTGCGATCATCACTACTATTCAATTTCAGAATATTTTCATAACCCAAAAAGAAACCTCTTACCCATTCATAGTCACTCTCAATTTCCTCCTGAGCTCAGCCCCCAGCAACTACTATATAGATTTGATTATTCTAAACATTTCATATAAATGAAATCATATAATATGCAGCTTTTGTGTTTGGCTTATTTTACTTAGAATAATGTTTTCAAAGTTCATCCACATTGTGGCATGTATCAGTACTTCTGCTTTTCATGGCTGAATAATATTTCATTGTATGATATAACTCATTTATCCAGTCATCAGTTCATAGATATTTGGGTTCCTACATTTTTGCACTATTATGAATAATAATAATGCTATGAATATTTGTGTACACATTTATGTATGCATATACTGTTTCATTTCTCTTGTGTATATACCTAAATGCAGAATTTCTGGGTCAAACGGTGACTCTATGTTTAAGTCTTTGAGGAACTGCCAAGCTATTTTCCAAAGTGACTGCATCACTTTACATATCTACTAGAAATCTCCAAGTGTTCCAATTTCCCCAATCTTCACCAACATTTATTTTCCATTTTTTAAATTATAGCTATCCTGGTGAGTGTGAAATGATATCTCATTGTGCTTTTAATTTGCATTTTCCTGATTACTCATGGTGTTAAACATCTTTGATTTACTTAATGGTTATTTCCTTTCTTTAACTTTTGGCATTTTTAATTTCTTTATTTTTTAAAAAATTGTTGTTCTGTTACAGTTGTCCCAATTTTACCCCATTGCTTTCCCCTCCCCCACCCAATCCCCACTCCCACACTCAATCCTCACCCTGTTATCCATATCCACGGGTAATTTATACTTGTTCTTTTCTATATCTTCATTACAGAAATGTCTATTCAAATTCATTCCCTATTTTTAACTTGGTTATTTGCCTTGTTTTGTTATCTGTAAGAGTTCATTCTGTATTCTGGACACGAGACTATTTTTAGATGTATGATTTACAAATATTTTTCCCATCCTATGGTTTGTATTTTCACTTCTTTGATGACATTCTTTGAAGTACAAAATTATTTAATATTGATGAAATCAAATTTTATCTATTTTTTAAAATTTTGATTGTGCTTTTGATGTCACATCTAAGCATATATTGCCAAATCCAAGGATACGAGGACCGTTTTGGCTAATCTTGCATTTTCATGTGAATTTGAAGTTCATCTTGTCAATTTCTCCACAAGAGCTGGTGTCGTGGGGGTTATCGTACTTGCCGATACCCGTGGGTGACCGCGACTCGATGTGTGTATGAATCTCATACCGAGACATGCGGGGAAAGAGAGACCGGGGCCACGTGGCCAATTCCTCACATCTCAGGAAAAAGCCTCATGGCTTGCTTAGCTGGTGTTTTTATTAGGGGCACAGGACACGTTTACATTGGATTGATTATTCATGGGATTAAGCAGAACAGGGGTAAGATTACTCATTAGCAGGGCATTAGGATGTAAATTAAGGTCCGGTGGCAGGCAGGACCAGGTTAAGGTAATATGCAGGGCACAGCAAGCCAGAATTTTTTAAGATACATCTTTGCCAAATTCCTATTAGAGAATTCCCATTCCACAGACATGATCCACACTTGCTCACACGGGAATCACACGGAGCTGTGCTCAAAACGTGTAAATTCCAGAACATGCGTGTTGAAATCACTGCCACAAGCTGGTTGGGATTTTGATAGAGATTCTGTTGAACCAATAGTTTGAGAATATTGCTACTTTAGCAATATTAGGTTTTCCAGTCCATGAGCATGAGATGATGCTTCATTGAGGAAGGCCATCTTTAATTTATTTTGATGGTATTTTATAATTTTCAATATAAAAGTCTTGTTCTTTTGTGAAATATATTCCTAAGTATTTTTATTGTTTTTAATGATATTGTAAGTGGATTTGTTTTGTTAATATTATTTTGGATAGTTCATTGTTGTTGTATATAAATACAAATAATTTTTCTATATTGACCCTGTATTTTGCAACCATGCTGAACTCATTTATCAATTCTAATGAATTTTTAATTGGATTTCTTAGGATATTTTTTATTTCAATTCTTTTCATATCTTTTAATATCAGTTAAACATGATCATGTTATACATTAATATTTTAAATAAATATAGTGATTTTTTCAGATAGTAAAATATCTTCCCATAAAAATATGAGAGCTTATATAAGAATATGAGAGCTTATATAAGAATGTATCCATTAACAACATCTTCATAAAAATACATATCAACAATAATTGAGAAAACAACCATTTAACAGGGTTTTATTTACACAAAAAGCTTTCTGTTGTTCAATTATACATGTCCCCATTTTTGTCCCATTACTCCCCTGCCCACACACTGATCTCACAATCCTCACTTCTCCATTGTCCTTGTTCATGGGTCCTTTATATAGGTTCCTTGACTTGACCCTTCCAATTCTTTCCCCTCTTGTCCTCTCCCCCAACCCCTCTCATCACTGTCAGCTTGTTCTTTATTTCCATGTCTCTGGTTCTATTCTGCTCACTTGTTTGTTTTGTTGATTAGGTTCTACTTACAGGTGAGATCATATGGTATTTGTCTTTCACCACCTGAAATTTCACCTAGCAAAATACTTTCAAGTTCCATCCATCCTTCTTTCTGCTGCATAGCACTCCATTATGTAAACATACCACAGTTTTTTAATCCACTCATTTACTGACGGGCGCTTAGGCTGTTTCTAGAACTTGGCTTTTATAAACAACACTGCTATGAACATTGGGGTGCATAGGTTCTTTTGATTGGTGTTTCAGGATACTTAGGGTATAATACTAGCAGAGGGATCACTGTGTCAAAAGGCAGTTCCATTTTTAGTTTTCTGAGGAAATTCTATACTATTTCCACAGTGGTGGCACCAGTCTGCATTCCAATCAATAGTGTACTAGGGTTCCCTTTACTCCACAACCTTGTCAGGACTTGTTGTTTGTTGATAGATTAATAATGGCCATTCTGACTGCTGTGAAGTGGTATCTTATTGTGGTTTGAATTTGCATCTCTTTGATGGCTAGTGATGCTGATCATCCTTTTATATATCTCTGGGCCCTCTGTATGTCCTCCTTGGAGAAGTGTCTGTTCAGGTCCTTTGCCCATTTTTTAATTGGATTGTTTGTCTTCCTGGAGTGGAATTGTGTGAGTTCTTTATATATTTTGGAGACAAAACCCTTGTCTGTTGTATCATTGGCAAATATGTTTTCCCATGCATTTAGTTCCCTTTCCATTTTGTTGATGTTTTCTTTAGCCATGCAGAAGCCTTTAAATTTGATGCAGTCCCAATTGTTTATCATTCCTTTATATCCCTTGCCCTAGGGGATGTATCAGTGAAAATATTGCTGAGTGGAATATCTGAAAATTTCCTGCTGATGTTTTCATCTAGGACTTTTATGGTATCATGACTTATATTTATGTCTTTTATCCATCTTGAGTTTATTTTGGTGTGTGGTATAATTTAGTGGTCTAGTTTAATTTTTTGCATGTATTTGTCCAGATCTCTGAACACCGTTTATTTTATTTTTTATTTTTTAATATATTTTATTTTTTAATACATTTTATCAATTATGCTATTACAGTTGTCCCATTTTACCCACTTTATTCCCCTTTGCACCACACCCCCCATTCCCCACCCTTTAGTTTTTATCCATGGGTCATATACATGAGTTCTTTGGCTTCTACATTTCCTATACTATTCTTAACCTTCTCCTGTCTGTTTTCTACCTACCGCTTATGCGACTTATTCTCTGTACTTTTCCCTCCTTTCTCCCCCTCCCACTCCCCTGTTGATATTCCTTCATGCCTTACATAAATCCCTTTAACATTTCATATAATAAGGGCTGGGTGATGATGAACTCCTTGAACTTGACCTTATCTGAGAAGCACTTTATCTGCCCTTCCATTCTAAATGAAAGTTTTGCTGGATAGAGTATTCTTGGATATAGGTCCTTGCCTTTCATGACTTGGTATATTTTTTTCCAGCCCCTCCTTGTCTATAAGGTCTCTTGAGAAATCAGCTGACAGTCTTATGGGAATTCCTTTGTGGGTAACTGTCTCCTTTTCTCTTGCTGCTTCTAAGATTCTCTCTTTATTTTTAATCTTGGGTAATGTAATTATGATGTGCTTTGGTGTGCTCTTCTTTGGGTCCAACTTCTTTGGGACTCTCTGAGCTTCCTGGACTTCCTGGAAGTCTATTTCCTTCACCAGCTTGGGGAAGTTCTCCTTCATTATTTGTTCAAATATGTTTTCAATCCCTTGGTCTTCTCTTATCCTTCTGGCACTCCTATGACATGGATGTTGGGATGTTTAAAGATGTCCTGGAGGTTCCTAAGCCTCTCCTCAGTTTTTTGAATTCTTGTTTCTTCATTCTTTTCTGGTTGAATGTTTTCTTCTTCCTTCTGGTCCACTCCATTGATTTGAGTCCCCGTTTCCTTCTCATCCCATCTCATTTGTTCAAGTAATTGCGACAATCGCGACACTCTTTCTTCGAATCCTGTGAGCATCCTGATTACCAGTGCTTTGAACTGTGCATCTGATAGGTTGGCTATCTCTTCGTAACTTAGTTGTATTTTTTCTGGAGCTTTTATGTGTTCTTTCATTTGGGACATTTTTTTCTTGGTGTGCCTGTTACTTTAAGGGGCGGAGCCTTAGGTGTTCACCAGGGTGGGGTAACCCACGTTGTTGTGTTGTGACCCTGTCTGTGGGGGCGGGGCCTGAGAGAACAATGGCGCTTGCTGTTCTCCGCTCTTCTCTGGCTACCCACAAGCAAGTTCGGTCCTTCTTTGCTGGCTCCAGGGTGAGTGGGCGGGCCTGCACAGTTCCAGGTCCCTGTGGGTCTCCTCAACGAACTCTCCTGTGAGGCCGGGAGTTCCTCCCATGGCCTCCTCAACCCCCACAGGTGTATTCAATTGGTGGTTTGAGGCTTTATTTCCCTGTGTTGGTGGGCCATGTGGTCTGTTCTGCTCCCCAGCTTTTCCTCCCGGTTTATCTGCACGAGAATGAGGGACCGCTCAGTCCACCAGTCTCTGCCCTGGTTTCGCTGAGTGCACCTGCAGCGTTTTGGCCAGGCGCACCCACCACGGGCCTCTCCAGGCATCCAGAGCATTGCCGGTACCGCTCCACAAACCACATCTTGCTGAGTGCTCTCCACCCAGCTCCGCCCCGCTTACCGGTCTGGGTGAACGTGTCTTCTTTAACTCCTTGGTTTTTGGACTTCCACTCAGTTCAGTTTTCTGTCAGATGTGGCTGTTTTTCTTTTTTAAATTGTTGTTTTTCCTCTTTTGGTTGTGCGAGGAGGCACAGTGTGTCTACCTACGCCTCCATCTCGGCCGGAAGTCTTTGTTGTGATTTTCAAAGTCCTCTTAGATCCACAAAATTGCTGGGGAATTTCTTCATACTCAATGAACTATAGACAATGGAGACCCAAATTAGCCCCACTGAGAATTTACTAAAGCTAAATACTTCTAATGGGACACAGTTGTTTTCAAACAAGCTTATAAAATCATTGTATTATCAATAGCACTGAATATTTTTTATTGTTGTTCAAGTACAGTTATCTCCATTTTCACCCCACCACATCCCCTCCCCACCCATGAACCTACCCCCCTAGGCTTTGTTCATCTGTCCTTTATACATGTTCCTCAATGGCCCTTCCCCTATTTTCCACCTTTATCCCTCTCCTCCATCTGGTTACTGTCAGTTTGTTCTTTATTTCAGTGTCTCTGGATATATTTTGCTTGCTTGATTTTTTGTTGTTGTTGATTAGGTTCCACTTATAGGGGAGATTATATGGCATTTGTCTTTCACGATCTGGCTTACTTCACTTAATATAATGCTCTCCAGTTCCATTCATGCTGTTGCAAAGGGCAGGAGCTCCTTTCTGCTGTGTAGTATTCCATTGTGTAAATGTACCATAGTTTTTATTTATGTTTTAATATAGTTTATTGATTATGCTATTACAGTTGTCCTATCCCCCCCTTATTTCCCTCTGGCCTGCACACCCCCACACACACTCCCCTGCTTTAGTTCATGTCCATGGGTCATACATATAAGTGCGTTGGCTTCTACATTTCCTATACTATTCTTAACCTCACCCTGTCTATTTTCTACCCACCATTTATTCTACTTATTCTCTGTACCTTTTCCTCCTCTCTCCCCTTCCCACTCCCCTGTTGATAATCCTCCATGTGATCTCCATTTCTGTGATTCTGTTCCTGTTCTAGTTGTTTGCTTAGTTTGCTTTTGTTTTAGTTGTGGTTTTTAACAACTATGAATCTGCTGTCACTTTACTGTTCATATTTTTTAATATGTTTTATTAATTATGCTATTACAGTTGTCCCATTTTCACCCCTTTATTCCCGTCCACCTCACACCCCCACAATGTTCCCCTCCTTTAGTTCTTGTCCATGGATCATACATATAAGTTCTTTGGCTTCTACATTTATTATACTATTCTTAACCTCCCCCAGTCTGTTTTCTACTTACTATTTATGCTACTTATTCTCTGTACCTTCTTCCCCTCTCTCCCCCTCCCACTCCCCTGTTGATGACCCTCCATGTCTTATATAAATCCCTTCAACATTTTATATAAGAAAGGCTGGGTGATGATGAACTCCTTGACCTTGACCTTATCTGAGAAGCACTTTAACTGCTCTTCCATTCTAAATGAAAATTTTGCTGGATAGAGTAATCTTGGATGTAGATCCTTGCCTTTCATGACTTGGTATACTTCTTTCCAGCCCCTTCTTGCCTGCTAGGTCTCTTTTGAGAAATCAGCTGAGAGTCTTATGGGAACTCCTTTGTAGGTAACTGTCCTCTTTTCTCTTGCTGCTTCTAAGAGTCTCTCCTTATTTTTAATCTTGGATAATGTAATTATGATGTGTCTTGGTGTGTTCCTCTTTGGGTCTAACTTCTTGGGACTCTATGAGCTTCCTGGAGTTCATGGAAGTCTATTTCCTTTGCTAGATTAGGGAAGTTCTCCTCCATTATTTGTTCAAATAAATTTTCAATTGGTTGCTCTTCCTCTTCTCCTTCTGGTACCCCTATAATCTGAATGTTGGAACATTTAAAGATGTCCTAGAGGTTCCTAAGCCTCTCCTCATTTTTTTTAAATTCTTGTTTCTTCATTCTTTTCTGGTTGAATGTTTCTTTCTTCCTTCTGGTCCACACTGTTGTTTTGAGTCCCAGTTTCCTTCCCATCACTATTGGTTCCCGGTACATTTTCCTTTATTTTACTTAGCATAGACTTCATTTTTTCATCTAATTTGCAACCAAATTCAACCAATTCTGTGAGCATCCTGATTACCAGTGTTTTTAATTGTGCATCTAATAGGTTGGCTATCTCTTCATTGCTTAGTTGTATTTTTTCTGGAGCTTTGATCTGTTCTTTCATTTGGGCCATTTTTTTTCTTGGCATGCCTGTTATGTATAAGGTGCAGAGACTTAGGTGTTCACTAGGGTAGGGCAGCTTACATCACTGTGTTGTGATGCTCTCTGTGGGAAATGGGTCTGAAAGGGAACAATGGTGCTTACTCTGCTATCTACCGGCTTTCAGTCACTTCCCCTGCTACCCACAAGCAAATTGGGCCCCTCTGTTCTGGTTCCCTGGTGGATGGGCTTGAATACATTTTAGGACTCTGTGGTTCTCTCCAACAAACTCCCCTGTGAGGCTGGGAGTTCCTCCTGTGCCATCTCAGCCCCCAGAGGTATTTTCAATCAGTGGTTTGAGGCTTTATTTCCCCGCGCTGAATCTCTGGGCTATGCAGTCTGTTTCACTCCCCAGTTGTTTCTTTATCCACACTCAAATGAATGACCATCCTCTCCACTAGCTGAAGGCTCACTGGGTCCTCCAGCCACTGCCTTGTTGCAAGCCCTCTGTGCTCCGCTGCCTGGCTCCACCCCTCCTGCCGGTCTGGATGATTGTGTCTTCTTTAACTCCTTGGTTGTCAGACTTCCATACAGTTCAATTTTCTGTCAGTTCTGGTTGTTTTTTGTTTTTAAATTGTTGTTGTCCTTCTTTTGGTTGTGTGAGGAGGCACATTGTGTCTATCTATGCCTCCATCTTGGTTATAAGGCTCCATAGTTTTTTTTTTTAAGAATTTTATTTATTTATTTTTAGAGAGAGGGGAAGGGAGGGAGACAGAGAGGGAGAGAAACAGCAATGTATGGTTGCTCCTCTCATGGCCCTCACTGGGGACCTGGCCTGCAACCCAGGCATGTGCCCTGACTGGGAATAGAACCGGGACCCTTTGGTTCCCAACCCACACTCAATCCACTTAGCTACACCAGCCAGGGCAAGCCTCCATAGTTTTTATTTATCTACTCACTTACTGGTGGGCACTTAGGCTGTCTCCAGCAGCTGGCTATTGCAAATTGAATACTACTTAATTTTAAGGTAAGGTCTGTACCATCTATCAATATATCTCATTTGCAACATGTTATCATGAATATAATCTAATCTTATCCTTAAAAGTACATGCAAAACAAATGGTAATATGCCAATTTTATGAAGGGGAAACCCTGAGATGTGGAGAGGTAAAGTGATTTGTATAAGGTCACACAGCAAGTTAAAGGTAGAACTCTGAATGGAGTCTATCTCCTAATTCACTGTTCTGTGTGTGCTATAATGACATTTCTCCTTTCCATTTGTGAGGGTATGTTTCCAGTCACTTGAAAATGTTTTTCCTTAGGACATGCTTTAGCTCTATTGTTTTCAAAAACAAATGTCTGAAACATCATGGAAAGTACCCAGTACTTTTGTTTGGTAGGGAGTTTATTTTTCTCCCCATGAGTCTAGCATTCAAGTTTGAATTACTATTGTTTTTCATCAAGTAAAGATTTCTCAGCATTATATAAATGAAAAATATTCATCCTGAATAACTGGTACTGTGATATCCTTAATTTGAAAAAGTGTCAATTCCCTAATTAATGTAGGGCTTATTTGGGGTTTTCAAGATTAATATGACTACATTAAGTGAAAAAAAACTGTTTTTTTTCAAAATGGGAATATTTTAACAATAAACCATATTCCATATATTTTTCTTGGAGAATTTGAGAATTAAATTTTACAATTTTTATTGAAAAGCAGATACTTTTTTATGGGAGAGAGATGTGGGATATGTGTATATGCAAACTCTGCAAGGTGGCTATTATCCTACTTAACTGATAAGAAAATTGAGGTAGAGAAATGGCAGTGAGATAGGGGGAACAGAGTCCACTTCCTCCTGCCCACTGGTTGATTTTCTGAGGAACAGGGTGGAAACTGAACAGTATTCCAGCACATATGATGATTGGTGACCAAGATTACAGGGGAATTTGAACGTTCAGACGGTAAGCAGAGTGCTTTGCAATGAAAAGGTCCCCCTCAGGACCAGCTCGGGGAGCAGGGTGGGGCTCCAGTTCCAAACCCGGCAGCTGCTGGATCGGTCGCAAGATTCTTGGGAGGGAACCAGACAGGGATGTGTGAGTGGCCAGATGCTTGTTTGATCTGGCAGGTGTAAATAGGAAGAATTTCTAAGAAAGGAAAAAAAAGAGGCGCTCCATGGCTATTGGGAGAGGCCCCGCCTCCAAAAGTCCCGAGGTTGGTGCGAGCCTGGGATTGGAGGCCCAGGGAAGTCTGCCTGAAGCATCAGAGTGAGTGCACGGATGGCCCTCAGTCCGTTCTGGCTGGCGCTTCCATCAAGGGGAATTGGAGACTGTATGAACCCCGGGGACCCAAGGCCTATCCCTGGTCACTCCAGAAGAACTGGGAACAGCTTGCAACCAGCAGCTCCAGGGCTGGGCACGACTTGCAAAACCAAACAAGGGAAACTAGGGGCTGTGCACACCTGGCAATCCGTGGACCACTCGTGCATAGTTCAAAAATACCAGGGACAGTGCACAACCGGGCCCCTTGGCTGGGCCTCGCTGGCGCACAATCCAGGGACAAAGAGGAAAGTGAACACAGGTGCGCGGTTCAAAAACACCAGGGACAGTGTGCAACCAGGCCTCTTGGCTGGGGCTTGCTGGCGCACAATCCAAGGACAAAGAGGAAAGTGAACACAGGTGCACGGAGCTCACGCCAACAGCTGGGGACAAAGCCCTAGCCACCAGCCCCTATGCACGTAGCCCTGCAGGGCCAATCGCCTTTGTAGGAATAAGACAGAAGCACCCCGTTGAGGGGAGCGGCAGACTGGAGCTGCAGACCACACACACTCTTGACTCAGAGTGGGGGCCAAACTATCCAGAAAGGGCATGGAGAGAACCTATTATCTAGACTAGCAAAGAGAAAATAGGCGGTGGGAGAGTTGCCCCTAATAGGTGCACATGAAAAAACCCAGTTTGGACCCAGAACCACACCTAGGAACTGGGCTGGTGGCTGGACAAAAGCAAAGAGTGCACCTCAGGAAGGGAGAAAAGCAAAACTAATATCTTCCCAGCTGGATGCAGCCTGGCTGGACAGCTTTAAAATCAGAAAGCAGAAGGTTTTTTTTTTTTTTTAACCCTTCTTCCTCTCTATCCTTCACTATTTTTTAATTCCTTCTTCCTCCCTTTCCTTTAGTATTCCTAGTCCCCTACTCCTCATATCTCTTTTTTGTTGTTGTTATTTTTTAATTAAAAAAATAAAAAATATTTATTCTTTTAATTCGTCCTTCCATTCTTTCCTTCTTTATACTTTATTCCTCCTTCCTCCCTTCCTTTCCTTACAGTATCCTTTCTCCCTTCCTTCACTCCTTTTTTCCCCCTTCTTTCCCCCACACCCCCCTATCTTCTTTACCTACAGGTGGGACATTAAAACCTGGACCTGTGAAAAGACCAGAGTCAGTCCCAGACAAGGGTCAGCCCAAAAAACAGAGAGAGTGAGACAAAATTAACTTTGCGACTCCAGAGAACTTGACAGATCAATTTAAGAAACAGAGGATAGCAAGAAGAGTCTCACAAACAATGGGAAGACAAAGAAACGATCCCCAAATGAAAGGAAAGGAGGAAACCCCAGAAAGAATGATGAATGAAACAGAGGCAAGCCAACTATCAGATATTGAGTTCAAAGCATTGGTTATCAGGAAGCTCAAGAAGCTCAATTTGCTTGCAGAGAATTTCCAGAAACTACAGGGAAACTACAACGAACTCACTGCAAACTATGTCAACATGAAAAAGGAAATAGAAACTATCCACAAGGGCCAAGAGGAAATGAAGAATACAATATCTGAACTGAAGAACACAACAGAAGGAATCAAAAGCAGGCTCGATGAAGCAGAGGATCGGATCAGCGAGCTGGAAGACAAGATAGAAAAAAACACCCAAAAAGAGCAGGAACAGGAAAAGAGACTCAGAAAGAATGAAGAGGAATTAAGGGAAATGCAGGACAACATGAAACGTAATAATATCCATATTATATGGATACCAGAAGGAGAAGAAGAAGAGCAAGGGATAGAAAACATATTTGAAAAAGTAATGATGGGAGGGGAGGGCCAAGATGGTGGCATAGGTGGATGCACTGTTCCTCCTTGCACAACCAAAAGAGGGGGAAAAAAAGCAATTTAGAGGGCAAGGGCAGCCAAATCTGACAGAAAACTGAACTGAGTGGAAGACTGACAACCAAGGAGTTAAAGAAGACACGTTCACCCAGACCGGTAGGCAGGGCGGAGGTGGGTGGAGGGCGCTTGGGGAGATGCGGTTTGTGGAGCGGTGCCAGTGGCGCTCCAGCCACCTGGAGTGGCCGGTGGCACGTGTGCCTGGCCAAAGCTCGGCGGGCAAACTCTGCGAGACCGGGGCTGAGACTGCTGCACCAGGCAGTCCAACGTTAGCGCGCGGATAGACTGGGAGGAAAATCTGGGGAGTAAAACAGACCGCGTGGCCCGCCAATGCAGGGAAATAAAGCCTCAAATCACCGATTGAAAACACCTGTGGGGGTTGAGGCAGCAGCAGGAGCAACTCCCGACCTCATAGCAGAGTTCGTTTGGGAGGCCCACAAGGACTTGGAACTGTGAAGGCCTGGCCACTCTCCCTGGAGCCATCAAGGAGGGAATCGGCTTGCTTGTGGGCAGCTGGGGAGGTGCGGAGAATGGAGCAAGTGCCATTGTTCTCTCAGGCCCCGCACCCACACACAGCGTCACAACATAGCGACGTGGGATACCCTGCCCCCACAGAGAGCTTCACAACACAACGACGTGGGTGACGCCACCCCCAAAGACAGTGTCACAACAGAGCAACGTGGGTTTCCCCGCCCTAGTGAACACCTAAAGCTCCACCCCTTAAAGTAACAGGCGCACCGAGGGAAAAAAATAAAGGCAGCAAGATAGAGGGGAGCAAAGTCCACTCCCTCCTCCCCACAAGTGAAAGACCCAGCTGATTTTCTGAGGAATAGAGCGAACATCCAACAGTATTCCAGCATATACGAAGATTGGTGACCAAGATTACAGGGGAAATTGAACAATCAGACGCCTGACACAGACAGGAGGACAAGGGGAGCAGGCACAGCCGGACACTTTTAAAGCCAGCCAGCAGAAGTTTTTTTGTTTGTTTGCATGTTTGTTTGTTTTCCCCACCCTCTTTCCTGTCTGTCCTTCTTTATTTTTTTTAAATTCCTTCTTGCTTCCATTCATTTAGTATTCCTAGGCTTCTCCTCTTTTTATTTCTTAATTTTTTAATTTTATTTTTTATTTTTATATTTTATTTTTTCACTTTAATTTTTTTTCTTTTCTTCTTCCTTCCCCTCTCTTCTTTATTCACAGGTGAGACATTAAAACCTGGAGTTGAAAAGAGAAAAGAGCTAGACCCAGACAAGGGTCAGCCCTAAAAACAGAGACAGTGACAAAAAATCAACTTCGCTACTCCAGAGAACCTGACAGATCAATTTAAGAAACAGAGGCTAGCAAGAAGAGTCTCACAAACAATGGGAAGACAAAGAAACAATTCCCAAATGAAAGGAAAGGAGGAAGCCCCAGAAAGAATAATAAATGAAACAGACGCAAGCCAACTATCAGATAATGAGTTCAAAGCATTGGTTATGAAGAAGTTCAAGAAGCTTGATAAGATCACAGAGAATTTCGAGAAACTACAGAGAAACTATAATGAACTCACTGCAAACTATGTCAACATGAAAAAGGAAATAGAAACTATCCACAAGGACCAAGAGGAAATGAAGAATACAATATCTGAACTGAAGAATACAATAGAAGAAATCAAAAGCAGGCTCGATGAAGCAGAGGATCGGATCAGCAACCTAAAAGACAAGGTAGAAAAAACACCCAAAAAGAGCAGGAACAGGAAAAGAGACTCAGAAAGAATGAAGAGGTATTAAGGGAAATGCAGGACAACAGGAAACGTAATAATATTCATATAATAGGGGTACCAGAAGGAGAAGAAGAAGAGCAAGGGATAGAAAACGTGTTTGAAAAAATAATGATGGAAAACTTCCCTAATCTGATAAGAGAGAAAGTCACACAAATCCAGGAAACACAGAGAGTCCCAATCAAAAGGAACACAAACAGGCCCACTTCAAGACACATTGTCATTAGAATGGCAAAATTCCAAGACAAAGAATCTTAAAGGCAGCAAGACAGAGACAGGAAGTAACATACAAGGTAGCCCCGATAAGGTTAGCAGCTGACTTCTCAGTGGAAACACTCCAAGCCAGAAGAGAATGGCATGAAATATTCCAAGTAATGAGAACCAGAGGCCTGCAACCAAGGCTACTGTACCCAGCAAGGCTCTCAATCAAGATAGATGGCCAAATAAGGAGCTTCCCAGACAAAAGAAGTCTAAAAGAATACACCTCCAACAAACCAGTTCTGCAAGAAATGCTAAAGGGACTGCTTTAGGAAAGGAAGGAAAAGAGAGAGAGAAAGGAACACAGATACAAAGAAAAAAAGGCAATGAATAAGTACCTATTGATAATAACCTTAAACTAACTGGATTAAATGCTCCAATCAAAAGACATAGAATAGCAGAATGGATAAGAAAGAATTATCCACACATATGCTGCCTACAAGAGACCCACCTCAGGACAAAAGACTTACACAGACTGAAAGTGAAGGGCTGGAAACAACTTTTCCAAGCAAACGGACAAGAAAAAAGAGCTGGGGTAGTAATACTCATATCAGACAAAATAGACTTCAAAAAAAGGGTCGTAATGAGAGATCCAGAAGGACAGTTTATAATACTCAAGGGAAGAATCCACCAAGAAGATATAAACATTGTAAATATATATGCACCCAACACAGGACCACCCAAATAAATAAAGAAAATCTTGGAAGACTTCAAGAAACACATTGATAGCAACACAATTATAGTAGGGGACTTCAACACCCCACTGTCAAAAATGGACAGATCCTCCAAACAAAATATAAGCAAAGACATTGTGGCATTGAACAATACCCTAGAAGAAATGGACTTAACTGATATATATAGGGCTTTTCACCCCAAAGAAGCTAAATACACATTCTTTTCAAAGGCACATGCAACATTTTAAAAAATAGACCATATGATAGGACACAAAACAAGCCTCAACAAATTCAAGAAAATTGAAATCATACCAAGTACTTTCTCTGACCACAAGGGACTGAAATTAGAAAACAACACAAAGGAAAAAAAAACCAAAACACTCAAAATCATGGACACTGCATAGTATGCTGTTAAACAATGAATGGGTAAAGGACGAGATTAAGGAAGAAATCAAAAAGTTCCTTGAAACAAATATAAATGAACTGACAACAACCCAAAACTTATGGGACACAGTGAAGGCAGTCCTGAGAGGGAAGTTCATAGCGATACAGGCCTACCTAAAAAAAAAAAAAAAACAGAAACAGTTTAAACAACCTAACACTACACCTACAAGAACTCGAGGAACAACAGCAAAGACAACCCAGAGCAAGTAGAAGGAAGGAAATAACCAAGATCAGATCAGAATTAAATGACTTAGAGACTAAAAGGAGAATTCTAAGGATCAATGAATCCAGGATGTGGTTCCTTGAAAAGATAAAAAAAATAGACAAGCCTTTAAGCAGGCTCATCAAGAAAAAAAGAGAGAGGACCTGAATAAACTCAATCAGAAATGAAAGAGGAGATATTACAACTGATGCCACAGCAATACAAAGGATTATAAGTCACTACTATAAAGAACTGTATGCCAAGAAATATGAAAACCTAGGAGAAATGGACAAATTTTTAGGCAAATATAATCATCCAAAACTCAATAAGGAAGAAACAGAAAGCAGGAACCAACCAGTAACAGCGGATGAAATTAAAGCAGTATTCAAAAAACTTCCAACACACAAAAGCCCTGGACCAGATGGTTTCACAGGAGAATTCTACAAAGCATTTAAGGAAGAACTAACACCTATCCTTCACAGACTATTCCAAAAAATCCGAAATGATGGAAGATTCCCAAACTCTTTTTATGAAGCCAGCATCTTCCTAATCCCAAAACCAGAAAAAGGCACAAGAAAGAAAGAAAACGTCAGGCCAATATCACTGATGAACATTGACGCTAAAATTCTCAACAAAATATTAGCAAACCACATCCAGCAATACATCAGAAAGATCATTCACCATGACCAAGTGGGTTTCATCCCAGGAATGCAAGGATGGTACAACATTCGCAAAACAGTAATCATAATACATCACATAAACAAAAGCAAAGACAAAAATCACATGATCATATCAATAGATGCAGAAAAAGTATTCGAAAAAGTACAGCATCCATTTATGATACAGACACTTAGCAAAGTGGGAATAGAGGGAGCATTCCTCAACATAATAAAGGCCATATATGAGAAACCTACAGCCAACATTATACTCAATGGACAAAAGCTAAAATCTTTCCCACTAAGATCAGGAACAAGACAAGGTTGCCCACTATCACCACATCTATTCAACATAGTTCTGGAAGTTTTGGCCAAAGCAATCAGACAAGAAAAGGAAATAAAAGGCATCCAAATTGGAAAGGAGGAAACAAAACTGTCATTGTTTGGAGATGACATGATAGTATACTTAGAAAATCCTATAGACTCCACCAAAAAACTACTCAATTTAATAATTGAATGTGGCAAAACAGCAGGATATAAAGTCAATATCCAGAAATCAAAGGCACTTTTGTATACCAACAGTGAAACAGTAGAAACAGAAATCAGGAAAAAAATCCCATTTGATAGAGCAACAAAAAAAATATATAAAATACCTGGGAATAAACCTAACCAAGGAGATAAAAGACCTGTACTCAGAAAACTACACAGCACTGAAGAGAGAAATTAAGGAAGACACAAACAAATGGAAACATATACCATGCTCATGGATTGGAAGAATCAACATCATCAAAATGTCCATACTCCCCAAAGCAATATATAGATTCAATGTAATCCCTATCAAAGGACCAATGGCATATTTCACGGATATAGAACAAACACTTCAAAAATTTACATGGAACCATAAACGACCCCAAATATCAGCTGCAATTTTAAGAAAGAAGAGCAAAGCAGGAGGGATCACAATTCCTGACATCAAACTATATTACAAGGCCACTGTAATCAAAACAGCTTGGTACTGGCATAAAAACAGACAGATAGACCAATGGAACAGAATAGAGAGCCCAGAAATAAACCCAAGTCTCTATGGGCAATTAATCTTCGACAAAGGGGGCAGAAGCATAAAATGAAATAAAAATAGCCTCCTCAACAAATGGTGTTGGGAAATCTGGACGGCCACATGCCAAAAAATGAAACTCGAACACCAACTTACACCATACACAAAAATAAATTCAAGGTAGATAAAAGACTTAAATGTAACTCGTGACACCATAAAAGTTCTAGAGGAAAACATCGGCAGGAAAATCTCAGACATTCCACGCAGCAACATCTTCAATGATATGTCCCCTAGAGCTAGGGACATAAAGGAAAGAACAATCAAATGGAACCTTATTAAAATAAAGAGCTTCTAAGGGACTAAAGAAAACAGTATTAAAATAAAAAGAGAACCAACCGTGTGGGAAAACATATTTGCCAATGATACCTCGGACAAGGGTTTGATCTCCAAAATATATAAAGAACTCATATGACTCCACTCCAGGAAGACAAAAAAACCAATTAAAAAATGGGGAAAAGAGGCCCAGCTGGTGTAGCTCAGTGTATTGAACACGGGCTGGGAACCAAAATATCCCGGTTTGATTCCCAGTCGGGTCACATGCCTGGGTTGGAGGCCAGGTCCCCAGCGAGGGCCATGTGTGAGGTAACCATACATTGCTCTTTCTCCCTTTCTTCTCCTCTCTCTAAAAATAAATAAATAAAATCTTTTTAAAAATCGGCAAAAGACATGAACAGACGCTTCTCAAAAGAGGACATACAGGGGGCCCAGAGACATATGAAAAGATGCTCAACATCACTTGCCATCAGAGAGATGCAAATTAAAACCACAATGAGATACCACCTCACACCAGTCAGAATGGCCATCCTCAGCAAAGCAACAGAAAACTGTTGGAGGGGATGTGGAGAAAAGAGAACCCTACTGCATTGTTGGTGGGAATGCAGACAGGTGAAGCCACTGTGGAAAACAGTATGGAATTTCCTCAGAAAACTAAAAACGGAACTGCCTTTTGACCCAGCAATTCTACTACTGGGATTATACCCTAAGAACCCTGAAAAACCAATTCAAAAGAAGCTTGCACTGCAGTGTTCATAGCAGTACAATTCACAATAGCCAAGTGCTGGAAACAACCTAAGTGCCCATCTACAAATGAGTGGATCAAGAAACTATGGTACATTTACACAATGGAATTCTATGCAGCAGAGAGGAACAAGGAGCTTATACCTTTTGCAACAGCATGGATGGAACTGGAGAGCATTATGCTAAGTGAAGTAAGCCAGGCAGTGAGGGACAAATGCCACATGATCTCACCTTTAACTGGAACATAATCAACAAAAGAAAAAAGCAAAAAAAATAACCAGATATATTGAAATTAAGAACAATCTAACATTAGCCAGAGGGGAGAGTGGAGGGGACAAAGGGGAGAGGGGTTTTCAGGAACCACTATGGACACATGGACAGAACCAAGGGGAAAGAGGGAGCCAGGGAGTGGAGGTGGGGTGGGTGGGGGAGGGGAGAGGATGCAGAGAACTGTAATTGAAAAACAATAAAGTAATTATTAAAATAAAAGAAAATTGAAACTCAGAGAAAATTCACATTTAATATATATATGTATGTGTGGGTATATTTATGTAAATACATATGCATGTGTATTTGTATATGTACATAATTTGCATTGGGAAAAGTACTGATTACATAGGATGGGGCAAAATTAGGTTTATAGTACATATGGTAAATTATACAATAACTAATAATACAACAATAAATTCTGTGTTTCATATCCTCACAACTGTAAATGTACTTTTTCCCTCCCCTGTATTTAAATTATGTTAAAACTTGTCTTCTCTAGGTGATTGATATTGCAAGAGGAATATTCATATGTATTTATTTTATTTTCAATTACCATTTACAATGAATATCATTTTGTATTAGTTTCAGGTGCACATTATATTGCTTAAACAATCATGTAGTTTACAAAGTATTCCCCCTAGCTATTCCTAGCACCCACCTGGCACCATACATAATTATTACAATATTATTGACTATTTTCCCTACGCTGTACTTTACATCCCCATGACTGTTTTGTAGCTATTGATTTGTACTTCTTAATCCCTTCATCTTTTTCACACAGTCTCTCAAACCCTGAGCACTCTGGCAACCATCATTCTGTTCTTTGTATCTACAAATCACTTTCAATTTTGTTTGTTCCTTTATTTTCTTCTTTATATTCCACATAAAAGTCAAATGATATGGTATTTGTCTTTCTCTGACTGACATTTCACTTAGCATTGTGCTGTCTAGGTCTATACATGCTGTCAAAAATGGTAAAATTTTATTCCTTTTTTATCGCTGAACAATATTCCATTGTATAGATGGGAAAGTAGCCAGTATTGCATCGTGTCTCCCTAACCCCAACCCTCGGCCTGAGTCCCCTTTCAATCTTTTAGTATAATCAAATATAGACAAATAAGGCAATGACTGGACCTGATGGAATTCAGAAAGAGGTCCTCAGTGAAATAGATATGTGTGGGAAATATATATTTGACCTGCACTAATAAAGGCATCTAAATCATCTTACTAAATTTTTTTATTGTAGATTTTAGCATCTATGTTTATCAGGATATTGGCCTATAATTTTCTTTCTTTTAATGTCTTTATCTGGTTTTGGAATTAGGATAATGCTGGCCTAACAAAATGAATTTGGAAGCCTTCTCTCCTTGAATTTTATGAAATAGTGTGAGAAGGAGAGGTGTGTTCTTCTTGGAATGTTTGGTAAAATTCACCTGTGAAGCCATCTGGTCCAGGGCTTTTGTTTATTTGGAGTTTTTTTTTTAATTATTTTATTGTTGTTCACTTACAGTTGTCTGCATTTACCCCCACCCCCAACCCCAGGCAAACCCACCTCCCTCCCTTGCTTCCACCCTCCCCCTTGGTTTTGTCCATGTGTCCTTTATAGCAGTTCCTGAATACCCTTGTCCCCATTATCCCCTTCCCCCTCCCCTCTGGTTACTGCCAGAATGTT